>BPLS01000476.1:113065-142290 GCA_019656275.1 Rhododendron kiyosumense | reverse complement strand
TGTTTTTTCTTTTTTTTCCGTTACGCACTATTATTTTTGCCTACTTGCGATTTCTGTGATCCTAGTTTCCAAAATCCGTATGACGTTGTAAGTTGAGCAAGAAGTTCAATTCCTAGCAGTAGGATTGAGCTGCTGCCATCAATTATTTGATTGGTTGTTTTCTCTTTTTAAATGGAATGGAAGTATAAAGCTAATTTGGATCCTCAAGGTCAAGGAACGTGTATTGTCCACCCGGCATTGAAAATTTTTCCCCGGAACATATTCCAAGAGGAAGCAAAAGAAAAAGTGCAAGAACCAAATGGAACATCACATAATACAAGAGAAAGAACTAAGACTCAGAAAACTGACTGCTCATCACCTACCATTACCATGCACCTCCCAGTGCCCATCTCTATCCATTTCACTGTATCTGTACCTAACCCCACCTTGTGCTACTTCGACTCTTTATCCACAACTTCGTCTTCATTACCTGGAACGCAAATCGTTCCAAAAGAATGAACGTGAATAACGAAAAACGACACACACACATGATTAACGCCTTTCATGTCTTAAATCTTTGGTGGGTCAAATTAGCTGGGTTCGTTTGGGCTTAGCGGACCACCAGCCTTAACAGGCTAGGTGCTTGGGTTGAATCGTGCATGTCAAACAACACTAATGAGTTGCCCGGCACATTGACCTCGTGCTTGGGCAGCATGGTCTGAACTGAATCGTCTCAAGTTCGGTTAGAATCGACCCAAACCATGGGTATTAGATCCGAGCATATTGCGTATAGGCCGTTCGGCCATGTCAGCATAACCACTTGGGATTGGTACGTAATCAATTGGATGGCTTACGTGATGTGACAGATTTGATAAAGCTAAAGTTGGTGTTAAATTAATGTGGCGCTAAAGATGCCGTGCTACGTAAAACTTAATTTTGCCGAATGGTAACTTTGACAGCGACGGGGTCAGGTGGACTACTAGCTCCAAGTTTTGGAACATATATAGTAGGCTAGCATGCAATTGCAATTAGCCAGCGACTCCATTGTTCTCACATGTGGAGTTGCTTCCAATTAGGAAATTGATGGTTCCAACAAACATATTAATCACTGCACTCCATGGGCATTTTTGGCTTTTCACCATTTCTCCTATTTGCATCGGCGAGTAATTATACTACTCTCGTTTGCATCGAAAGTACTCTCGTTGAAATTTTCCTTACAGCTTTAATTCAGGTGTCTAGACCAGCTTACGCGCACCTCAATTTATCGTGAGGACCAATCTCACTCTCCACTTGCATGTGAACGTCCCAATTTAAATAAGAACAAAGTTCTATACGGACAAATCACTAATTTTTTACCTCTCGTATCACCTACCTTAAACATATTCCTAATATCATTATGCCCCACTGTATATTTCTCTCAAAAAAGCATCTGAATCTTTTAGTGGTTAGAAAGTCAAGAGTTTGGTTCGGCCAACCCCAGCTAAACAAAAGGTGTTTATTAGAAACCCAACACTCTAGTACTATCTGACCCACCACGAAAATATATAAAATGCCTAAAATTAATAATTAACTTTTCCGAAACAAATAAAAACTAATTATGGTACATCATTGATTCCCACAATTAACGTTTATAATTAAAGGCAAAACAGGATGTTCATGTGCCTAGTACAACTAAATTAATTTCTTGCTACTAATTTATTCATATGAATCACGCACTTCCTATATAAGCCTCATACCTAAAACATAATTTCTGCCCCATATCTTTCAACTATATATCTAGTAGCTAGATCCTAGGGTCAATGCATTACCATGTGATCGAAAATAAAAATCTTCGAATTTTAATTACAAATTGTGGTAGGTTTTTCTTTTCTTTTCAGAGCAAGGATCCCGCGCGGTGCCTTGAATTCCTATTCTATCCAAAAAGACACTCACTCATTTTTTTTGTCGGCTAAGAAAACTTCATTTTCATAAAGATAGAAATATGAAATCAATACAATAGAAAAAAAAAAAAGAAATGCATTGAGAGAGCTTCAAGGGAGACCAAAAGTCTCCTAGTGCTGCAACTAGCAAAAACTTTTGGTTGGTTGTGACAACCACTATGGAGAGGCATAGGGTGACAAGCTTTTGGTTGTGTAGTCAGCTCTTTCCTAAATGTGTATTTTTTTCCTTCTTGTTTTTTGCTTAAAAAAGAAAATTTTGTGAGGTGAGACGTAGGTTAAGAATTTACAAGTAGCAATAGGAGGAGGGCGGCATTGTGTGCTGGACAGATCCAGGAATATAATCTAGTGGGGGCACCTGTTAATTATAATAGAGAAAGTTCATTATTATTAGTCAACTACAGTAAGATCATTTATACTTTAAGTTAAATTAGGTAAAAATGAGCACAAAATCTCAGACTAAATTTTAAAGTAGTATGTTTTAGATGAACATTGACAAGTTTTAGAATGATTAAGCTAGGTTTGTTAATGACTTTATTTTAAAATATTTCTCTTAGACGGTTAAAAATAAAGAGAATCAAGAAAGAATACCTCCAAATAGACAAATAGCTCGTAAAGCAATAAGTATAAATATATCACATGATGAAATTCAAGTATAAAACTTATTCTATGTGTGTATTTTCGAGATATACACAAGTGTGTATGTTTATATGTTAGCACACTTTTATAATTATGCTAATTTATACAAAAATATAAAAGAAATATTTTAATTTCGAGCAAGGGTACACGTTCGAGTAGGGACACGTGCCCCCCTTTAGATCCATCTCTAACGCTCTTCGAGGCTCTCTCAATGCTTTTCTTTTCTTATTGTATGAATTTCATTTTTTATCCTTGTGATGAATGAATTTTTTTTTGACCGATCAAAAAAATAGCGAAAACTTGACATACCCCTCACCTCTCGATTATTTGTAGAAAAACAAAACAAAAGAAAACGACCAAAATAAAGATAAATAGTTGAGAAGATACAAACCAAACACAAGCATCAATTCCCCAACCTACACCTGTCAAATTTATTGTGGATCATACAGTACAATTTCATAACGTTGAAGTTAAAGATCCGGTATACCTTTCACGATCCCAAGTGTTTTTGTTTTTGCTCACTATGGAGCAGAACTTACAAACTTGGAGGTTATTCTTCATGATTCACGAAATTCGCGTATTCACTTCCACGAGGCCGATCATAAGAAAAATTCACACTCCCGCAAGCATCCTAAAAAGAAAAGTTCATGTTCTACGCGAATACTGAGTCGAGCAGAGGTATTAATTAATAAGTGTAGTTTTCAAAATGCATTGTGAGAGAATGCAATATCACAATTGTCACAATGCAATTTCAAAGGTTAATAAAATTTCTTTTTCGCCGTTCAAAAAAAAAAAAAAAGAGCATCCACCGTGGACTAATTAAAATTGGATAATCAAAAGTTGCCACATTACATATTAATTATTCATTTAAAGGGTTACTGAGGTTAGCAATGTAAATCGATGTCCACAGTGGCATAATCAATATTGAATAATCAAACTTTGCCACATCACCTTTTCAATCTGTAAAAATCTAAAAATTGTCACCATGTAAAATAATTTTTTTTTAAAATAGTTTTCAAACTTATAAAAACGGGGTATTAGAAATAAAAAATAATTTTTTGAAAACTTTTATTTTGAAAAAACAATTTTTAATTAAAAACAGTTTAACTGTTTTTGCATTTTTGCAAAAAAAAAAAAAAAACTTCTTTTAAAAATGTTTTTCTTAGAAACATTGTTAGAGAGAGAGAGAGAGAGAGAAAGTTTTGATTATTGGCAAAAGATTGTTAATTTTGATTATTCAATGGCCAAAATTTGATGAATTACTAAGAGGTTATTATGTTTGGTTATACCACTGTGAACACCTTTTTAAGGGAACATTATTAATTTTAGCAATCTTATGATTTTGGTTATTTCACTGTGGATGCTCTAAGAGTCAATACTTTGGCCACATGCACCCAAAGGAATATTTTATGATTTTTTTCTTGAGAGATTTAATGATAGGTCTACTATAGACATTTCATAAACCTACAAGTCTACCTAATAATTTTGTAAAGTCACAAGTCCATACAATCTAAATCCTAAGGTACCCTATGAAAGTACTTAAAATTTTAAATCCTATGAAAGTGCCTAAATCCCACTAAAACTGTATAATAGAAAGTACACCCTAAAACCCTATAAAAGTGCCTAAACCCTGGGGTACGGTACCCTACACTAGGGTAATCTACCCTACCCTATAATAAAAAAATGTACTCTAAAATCTTATGAAAGTGCCTAAACCTTAGGGTACCCTATCCTACTCTAAGGTACCCTAAAATGGGTTTAAGACCTTATAAAATTAATAGGTTGACATGTGGATTTATGAAGTTCACATAATGAACCTAAGACTAATTTTCTTTTTCTTTTTTCTATATTTATAGTTTTCATTCTTTCTAAGAGAATATACATAATTTTTTGCTTAATTAAATTATCTTGAAAAAATTTACTCTAAGTAACTACGTAAATTAAATTTTGTGCGGGTAAAGTTTGCGTAAAACGTAATTTACTACATGTATGTCACATGTTATTGATTGATACAAACTGTATCAACAATATCTCAAGATTTCTTTTTCAATTACCCAAACAAAAGTTCCATATATAGACATTAAAACTTGAAAGAGTTAAAAGTAGTAACTTTCAAAAATAATTTATAATTAAATCTCCTCTCTAATTTGCCGCTCTTTCTGGCTCTGGCCTGAGTAAATCATTTCGCGGGCTCGTTCCGAATACTCCCAATCGAATTTTTGTGTTCTTTGGACCGTTAAAAAGCTTATGATGAGATTTACCTTGTAACTCAAGCAATTTGAATCCAAAATATTTTGGACGGTAATTTGACTTTTTTTCATTGAATGTTCATCACATGGGCACAAGGTACTTCACGTGGAAAGTTATGAGTAAAATCTAATTAATACCGCTACATTGCTAGTAATAAAGTGCATGGTACTAATATACAGAAGCGTATTATGCGGACTACATTGAAATTAATGAATCTGGAAATTTTTTGACTTTTTTTTGTGAGGTAGTACTAGCAGTTATTAATACTGGATCCATAGGGAAGCATTGACCTTCTTATGTAACAGGGCAAGTACACCGCTTTTGGACCCATATTTGATTGAGTATTTGAAATTAGTAAGTCTACGTCCACCGCTCTACATTTACCGCTCCTCTTATCGTCTAAAAATGTTTTGGACGATTCGAATTTTTAAAAACTCTTCCAGGAAGAGTTAAAAGAGTTTTTTTTTTTTTTTTAGATCTGAATAATTGATTGCCGAGATAGATGGTCAGGTGTTGAGCGGTGAGCATAGCACCACCAAATCGAAATTAAAGATGGCTAGCTACCGGTGGCAGAACCATGATTGAATTTTGGGAATTGAACTGTTTTGCAGGAGTTCGAATTTTTTTTTTTTTTTGGGCGTGTTGTCCGCAGAAGTGTGAAAATGGAAGTTATTTGTACATTCACATAATCAAACTTCGTTGCGGTCATGTTTTTAATTGATAAGAAAAAGAAAAAAGAAAGATGAGGCAAACTCTCTTGTGGTGATCTCTAAACAGGAACGGAACCAAGTTTTTGTAAATATAAGGGCCAAACTATGAACATTTTGAAATTTCAAGGTTCTAGAATTTTTATGGTTTGTTTGTTTTGGATTTTGAAGTAAATTTTTCGGATAATGAGTGGAGAGATATAAGAAAAAAATTAAATTAATAATTGAAGGTAAAACCTTTGGGAAAGCATATATGCACAGAGGGGTTGAGTTTTGTGATCCAAAACGAACACATTCTTAAAGTATTTATATTAAATAACACCCAATACAAAACACAATATTTAGATGCTCTTAATAAACAAAAAAGCAACTAATGTTAATACTGAAATTTAAAAAAAAAAAATCAGAAAATTGCACGGGGGCCGTGACCCCCATATGCCCCTTCCTAGTTCCGTCCCTGTCTTCAAATAAAAGTCATTCAAATAAACTCTTTCTTTAATCAAAACTGTTTATTTTGTGAAGAGAGACCCATATGCCCCTTCCTAGTTTCGTCTCTGTCTCCAAATAAAAGCCATTCAAATAAACTCTCTTCTAATCAAAACAGTTTATTATGTGAAAAGAGACTCATATGCCCCTTCCTAGTTCCATCTCTGTCTCCAAATAAAAGCCATTCAAATAAACTCTCTTCTAATCAAAACTGTTTATTTTGTGAAAAGAGACCCATATATATGCCCCTTCCTAGTTCCGTCTCTGTCTTCAAATAAAAGTCATTTAAATGAACTTTTTTCTGATCAAAATTGTTTATTTTATGAAAAGAGATCTTTACATTATGTGTATAAAATATGAAATTATCCAAATACTGGTCGATGTCTAACCGAATTTCCTTAGTTTAAAAAAATAATTGTTTGAAGCAAATGTAAGAGCAAAACGAAAACAAATCGTCGACAGCAGGGTTCGAACCTGCGCGGGCGAAGCCCAACAGATTTCAAGTCTGTCTCCTTAACCACTCGGACATATCGACAATCTGCCTACAAGTTCTAAATAATTAAGTATTTATATGAGATTTCAGACCAGGATTTGAAGCATGATTTTGTTGAGGAGAAGTGAGGAGGAGCTTGAGGATATCACGTCTGACTCTATGTGAGAGAGAGAGAGAGCGAGCGCTACAATGCAAACCAATCTGGTTATTTGGCAAAGCATTTAGGGTTGTCGATTAAAGTGGTACACAATGCAGGAGAAAGCTACGGTATATTCGTATCATATCAAAGTTACAAATTTTTAAGTGTGTGTTACGCATATTTTAATTTCGTGTGCGTTACACATACGTTTGGTTAGTTATAGCTAAGTGTTCACTTCTTTTTTGCCAAGTTAATTTTATTTGTTGTGGATGATGGGAAAACCAACAACACGCAAGGGTACTATACTACTATATCTTGAGGCTTAAACGTGTATGATTTTCATAGTTTCGAATTACACTCATACTTTTTATATGGTACGTACACATATTTTTTTGGCTCATTAGTAACGCCCCAAATTCATTTTTAGAGTGTACAATAAACTTCTTAGGCAACGCATTCGTGATGAATCCACGCACTGTTATACTCTATTAAATCATGTTGATGATATAATATGCAGAGAAATTCTAATTCCAGTTTAATTTACATTTTCGAAATTTTTTGTTTGAATCAACTCAGGCCTTCCAATGAATATGCATGCATGTAATTCCACTCTACCAGACAATTGTTGTCTCGTAAGGGGCACGATGACCCTTTTAACACATACGCAAACCCAAACTTCCCGATGTGGGAAGCTAGCCCATGACACAAGCCCAAGATCCTCACCCATCCTTTGGATTACTCCATTCTGTTTAGATTTTTTTGCTTGCACAGTAAATGATCAAGTTGGGCCATTGGGCCTGTGCCCCCAAGTGTAAAATAAGTTGTGTGAGGATTTGAAGCATGATTTTGTTGAGAAGTGAGGATTTAGAGAACTCAAGCGGCCTTGGTTTTTTCACATTTTTTGGGAGTCTAAGGTGATGGCCTCTGGGGCCTTAGTCCAAGCTCTGCTCTCGTTCAAATTTAGTAATTTCATCTATCAATACTGATTTTCACCAGGAAAGATAACAATTTTTAATTTTTTTCAGCTTTCAGCTCTCTCTCTCTTTTTTTTTTTTTTGGAAAGAGCTCTCGTTCAAACTTAGTAAAGTGTAGTTCTGTTTTCTTTTTAAATCTTCTTTTTCAAAAAGAAGGTAATTTCAATTTCAAATATAATGAAAATGAAAAATAATTTTTAATTTTTTTTGCATCGTTTAAAAGATCTCAAATGAGATCTATTAAACAAAATCCATATTGGTAAGAAAACTATTTGCGTAAATATATAATTTTTAAGTTTGAAAATCTTCCTTTTCTAAAAGTTCATTTTTAAAGAAATTGAAACAGGGCCTAATTCCACCCATCAATACTGATTTTCACCGGGGAAAAAAACAATTTTTAATTTTGTTTTCTTGTTTCTTTTTAATCTTTTTGTAACTTTATTCTTAAATTAATAATAAAATTTATCTTTTTGCCGATAAAAAAAAAATTGGAAACTGGGCATTTTCGAAGTAACCCAGGTGAAAAGTTGGAAAGGTTCCAGTGTACCGGACTCAGGGGAGCTGCTGCCCTGTTTTCTGAGCCCACTCCGGTTTCGCTCCGATAATCAAAATCGTTCACTGTACCACACTAAAAAAATTAAAAATCAACAGAGTAGCGGGGGAGAAAAAGTGTTTAGATGATCGTCTGGACCACAATCTACTGGTCGGTGGATTATTAAACAAAATCCCGAATCAAAAATGTCTGAAGAGCCATTAATTGCAGAACTATGCTATGGGTACAGCAAGAATAACAAAGATAATTGGAACCGCTCATTTTGTTCAAAATATTTTTTTTAAGGCTCCTAAAAAAAATTAGCTTCATCTGATATCGTGAATGACGTTTATGAAATGTCCATATTTGCTAAATTGCTAGCCTAAATTTTGAAGCGAAATTGGACGTTTCATAAATGCCCTTAATGATATCGGATGGAGTTGATTTTTTACGGAGACCCCAAAAAGAATAATTTGAACAAAATGAGCAGCTCCGATTATCTTTTTTGGACCCGAGATGGGCCCAAAAATGCATTGTACGAGTTGTCTATATAGCACTTGCTATACCAGTAGCATTTCTGTAGTTGCATATAAATCGGAAAATACCACTAGTTTTATCATTTTATGGGCATTATGCAGCAGAGTTCAATGACCTCTTCAAGTTTGGATCTTAATTTGGATGATGAGAATGAGTGAGGTGTTATTATTCCTTCATCTCCCTTGGATGAGGTTATGGGCAAGAATGACGTTAAAAGGGTCGGTTCTGATTTTCGAATCGCTTGGGTCTTTATTGAGCGCAAAGAAGATGTGAAAGTATTTGCATAGAGAATTTGAAATTTGGGGTGTAGGGGTAGACTCAGGTGGAAGAATTTGACATAGGTCTCATACCATATGAGAGAGGCGTTACAAATAACCGTTGCATTGAATTTTTTTTTCGCCTGCCATATGTTTTCTTTAGTTTCTTTCCTCTTGTATTATCATCATTAATGAAATAGTACTATTACTTTGGTTGTTAAAATAAACAGTTTCTATTGTCAACATTCCCTTGGTTGGTGAGATTGACATCTCTTTCTCCCTTTAAAATAAAGGGCTAAATTATACAACTAGTCCCTACTCCCTATGGTCTCTTAACAAAAAAAATCGGAGATTATGGTTTAAAATTCCATTAATTTGAACTATATTATTTTCATTTTTCATCATTTATAACCACATAAGCATGTTTGTTATCCACATCAATATCACTAGGTAATTACTATAATGATAACCAAAAAAAACACAAAAAGCAAATAAGCAATTTAATTGTTCAGTGTTTTTCAAGATTTCATATAGAAAGGCAAACCAAACGAGTCATATTATCTTTTTGCCATTGGTTAATATTATTTCAAACACGAACACGATGCATTTGTAACTTGCACTGTTGGCTCCTCTAATTTCATCCGTGTTTCATTTGGTTCCTCCGTTTGGAAATTTTGCTTTCTTTCTGTTTGAAGAAATAGTACTAGGACCGTGGGACGTGACATAAGGAGTTAAGGACCGACATGAAGAAAAAAAAAAGAAGGAACAATGCTACTTACACATACTTTTGTGCACATATCATACACATACATTTTTGTGGGGCCCATATCGGAGTTCCACAAAATGATCCAAACCGCTCATCTTTTTTAAAATATTTTTTGACGGGTTCCTGTAAAAAATCAGCTCCAACGGATATCGGTAAAAACTTTATCAGAAATCGTAGGGTGAATCATTCAGTTTTGCCCTATGATTTCCGATAAAACTCTTACCGATATCTGTTGGAGCTGATTTTTTACAGGAGCCAGTTAAAAAACATTTTAAAAAAGATGAGTGGTTCGGATCATTTTGTAGGACTCCGATATGGGCCCCACAAAAATGTATGTGCATGATATGTGCACAAAAGTATGTGTGGAAATCATTATTGAAAAAAAAGGAAGAAGCCAGTAATAAAAGTTCCAAATTATCAAATTGATGAAACCTCCAGACCAAAGCGAAATCCTTCTAAAATAATGGGGACCAACAGTGTAGTATGTCTTCTTTACCACTCCACTGAGATCCAACACATAGACAGCTTACAGCCTTTTCTACGACTCAGTCTCAGCGCGTAACGCGTTCATCACTCACATTTGCTCCAGACAAAACCCAATAAAACCTCTTCCATTCCAGCAACAAAAAAAGACATTTATTTTAGCAATTACACTATCCTATAACCCCTTGAACTTTCTCAGTTGCTGTTTGGACACAAAATCTCATCTGGGTTTGATTTAGATTTCCAAGCAAGGACCTCAGCTTAATTTAGTTTGATTTTTTCAGTAATTTAGTGAAATGGGTGAGGAGGACTCGGAGCCTAAAAGATCGAGGGGACTATGTGGGTGGTTCCTTGCCCTGTTAATCTTGGGTGCCATTGCGGCTGCTATTGCAGTCGCCATCAAAGTGAAGAGGGACCATCATCACACTGCACCCAAGTTGGGCCCTGCTCCTGGGCCTCCAGGCCCGGTCGTGAAGATGTACGGCGATGCTCTCACTCTTGCAATGCAGTTCTTTCAAGTACAGCAATGTAATTTCCTGATCCCATTGGTCTCTCCACTCTTTGTTCTGTTGCATTCAATCCGAAGATATGTTCTTTTGCTTCATTTCAGATCCGTAGCTTGTAAATTTCACCAAATTGATTTTCTAATGATAGGTTATATAGAGAAAATAATGTCAGCTTCAGCTTCTCTTTGTGTGTGCTTTTGTTGTTATAATGTTACTCTAACTCAGTAATGAAGTGGTGTAGATACACTAGTGTGTATATGCATTGGTTTATGGTTCTTGACTTCTCAATGATTGGCATCTATGTTGCATGATTCTGGTCACTCGATGTATTGTCAATCAATGCTTTTCTTAGTGTTTATTAGCAGTGTTGTCAAGATCCTTCAATACGCGATGCGTTTCTTTCGTAAGCCAAAGGTAATCTCCGGTCGGATGACGTGGACTTCAGCTGGAGTGATTTGACATTGAATAATTAAGTATGAGACTAACCCAAATTTAGATACTTTTTTTTGTGGTGAAGAACCCTAAATTTAGATTTGATAGTTTGCGTAGGGATTTCGACGTTAAGTTTGGGAGCTCAATCATGATGAATTTGAAATGTTGAAGTGAAACACGCCTTGCCAATTGTTATCGGTGAACAAAGACCCAATAGAATACATCTCTTTGAGTGTTAATTCATCTTCCACTCTAGTGTCACATACCACCTATAACTAACCTGTCCTATTTTTGGAAGAATTCAAGTCTTTTAATTTGAGTTCCACATCTATGTAAACAGAACCTAACTCAGTGGATATGGGTACTCTTTTTAACATAATCAGAAGATTGAACTTTGTTTCCATTGTTTTTCTAACTTGGTGGAAAGAATAGAAATGGTAACTATGTCCATTAAAATGGAATATTACTCCTTCAGTTAGGCATTATCATCATGTCAATATGCTTCTACGGAAGTTGATAGTGGATTCCAATTGGTATTTTGGTCTTGCAGCTGGTAAGCTGGTAAATAACACAATATCTTGGCGAGGGGATTCAGCTCTTCAAGATGGCAGCGAAGCACAGTTAGATCTTTCAAAAGGAATGTATGACGCTGGGGATCACATGAAGTTTGGGTTTCCAATGGCTTTCACTGCCACAGTATTGTCATGGACCATCCTCGAATATGGGGATCAGATGCAAACAGTAAATCAGTTGAATCCTGCTCATGACTCACTTAAGTGGATCACGGACTTCCTTATTAATGCTCATTCCTCTGCAGATGTGCTCTATATTCAGGTCACTCTTATCTAAATCCTATAAAACTGCGTTCATCATTTTGTGAATCTACATGTGCACTTGTTTACGGTCATTTTTTTCCCTCCTAATTTACAGTTTGCTCTTTTTTTTCTTTTTTTACATTATAAATCATATCATTTGCATGATTTTGAAATATCAATTGACTGAGCTGTATTCTAAGAGTATTTTTTCCATGATCAGGTTTTGTGGAGGTAAATTTATTTGTTTAATTTTATACTGTTTGTCTTAGAATAATAGAATACATAGTTACATTTTTACTTGGAAGTAATTGATGAATCCTTGGAAGTGCCTACTGTAGTCTTCTCCTCCCCCTCCCCCCCCAACATTGGCATACAGTACATATGTTCATCATTTTCTCGTGCCGAGCAAAAAAAAAAAAAAATTAAGTGATTCCTCATCATGTTAGCCTGGAAAGGACATGCAAATGTTGGAAAACCAATTTCCTTTCTTTGCAGATGGATTGTACTTATTATGCCTGTATGATAGAGTTTGCAAAAATAAGTTTAGTGGTTTATATGTTGATTCTCTTTTATGGCAAGAGTAAGGCTGTTGTATTTATTTCTTTATCACTTTTTTGATTTTTTATTCTTATAACGTTGGGGTAGGTGGGTGATCCTGTAGTAGATCACAAATGCTGGGATAGGCCTGAAGATATGACCGAGGAAAGGCCTCTCACGCAGGTGAACACTTCTTCTCCTGGATCAGATGTTGCTGGTGAAACTGCAGCAGCTATGGCAGCGGCATCCCTGGTTTTCAAGTCAATCAACTCCACATATTCAAGCTTGCTTCTACAGCATGCACAGGAATTGTTTACTTTTGCCGACAGGTATAGAGGTTTGTACAGCGAGAGCATTCCGGAAGTTCAGGCCTATTACAATTCAACAAGTTATGGAGATGACCTCCTGTGGGCAGCTAGCTGGCTCTATTTTGCTACAGGGAATCAATCATATTTTGATTATGTGACTGGGAAAAACGGAGTAGCTTTTGCTAACTGGGGAAATCCAAGCTGGTTTACTTGGGATAACAAGCTCGCAGGAACTCAGGTATATTTCAACTTCCTGTGAGATTGATTGTAAAGGATTGTACCGGTCTAGTAGCTCATTTTTGTGGTCTTTAACTTGTTTACAATTTTACGTCACTTTACATTGTGTATTCTTGCATGCTTTTAAGGCTGGTTTTAGATCAAGGATTCAGGCAAAGAAAATGAAATGAAAAATTGAAGGATCAAATCGCTATGAGCCTTTAGATCCTTTACTTTCCAATTTCATATTCCTATTTCTTACCTAATTCCTTGATCCAAATGCAACCTAACTTAAGACAAATTGACCAAATTTTATAGCAAGTTGTAGAGATCGAGAATCATGATTGTCTAAGCGAAGTTCTTTGTTCAAAATTTGTCAAATCTTGAATGAACTTATCACTGAGTGTCTGAAGGAAAGATATTGAAAATCCTGTTTGTAATGTTCAATGTACCCTCAGTTTTGGCCTGAGAAAACAGTTACGAAACTTTATGCAGGTCTTGTTATCAAGGGTTAGTTTCTTTGGTGGACAAGGCTCCTCCAACTCAGGAAACCTTAAGAATTACATGAAAACTGCTGAGACTGTCATGTGTGGGCTCCTGCCTAAATCTCCAACCGCCACATCCAGCAGAACAGATAGTAAGCTTATATCCTGATGCTGCTTCTCAGTTTGGATAATCGTGCTTAATTTGAATAATCATGCAACATAGCTGACATCCAGCATGTAAAAGACCCCGATATTCCGTAGACATGAATCTGATTTTGATTATGAGTGATGCTAGGATGTTCCCGATATCAGGGAACACGAACTCAATAGAGCCAACAGATTCATATAGCTGACCCCAATTGATTGAGACATAAGACCCGGTACTCCTTCCTCTTTCCTTTCCCTACCTTTCTTGCTTGGTTTCAAAGTTGCTGCTTTATGTTTTAACTCCTCACCAAACTCCACTCCTATGCTTGTGTATCCAAGCACACATCTACAAGAGAGGCCTTTGCCCCTGAACTACAACTAGAATCCCCTTTGCTAGTAATGGAAAATGCTAGTGTGGGGTGTAGCCTGTCCCTCCGGCTCAGCTCAACTGGATCTTTCAATCAGGATTTCTATCTATCCACCGGGGCTTCTTCTCTGAAGCCAAGCTGGGGTTGTTCCGGGCTGATGAACCCTCTTGGTTGGCTTTGCCGCGATCACTAAATCAAGCAGGGGATTTGAACTGAACCCCCTAAACCTTGGTAGAATCAACCAAAACGAGTGGAAAAGTTTCTCTTATCTAAAATGTGTCACGCAACTCACACTTGAAGGGGAAATTATATGTTCATCTAACTCAATACCATTCCAAAGTCAAAGCTTCTTCATTCACATTTAGTTTTACTGCTTAGCAAAAAGGCTACAGTTATTACTTATAGTTATTATGCAAACTAGGACTTTTGGTTTGGGAAATTCATATGCAGATGTGATTGTTTGACTAATCATATGAGTCTCTATTTGTAATTATGTCAGAACATATGAATGGACCATACAAAGTGGCCAAACTAGTTCGTAGAGGAGGAAGTTGGATTGATATGGAATATGGGCCTTGAGATTCCATTAAACTTATCTCAAAGGAGCCGATTAGTGAATTCTGTAGAGGGAGTATGAACTAATGAGTCAAACTGTTCTCATTAGATAACATTATGTGACACATCCAATCAGGACATTTAACTGAATTGCTTATTTTTGATCATGGGATCTTCACAACTCACGATCATCAACACAATCTTCCAATGCAGGTGGTTTAATATGGATTAGTGAATGGAACCCTATGCAGTACCCTGTGGCTTCTGCATTGTTAGCTCTAATATACAGTGATTATATGCTCACATCCCAAACCGCGAGTTTCTCCTGCAATGGAGATTCATTTGGACCGTCAGATCTCAGAAATTTTGCCATTTCACAGGTACCCGTTTTGATTGATTTAGAGGCAAATGGCCTCGGCTAAAAAACAACTAAATATAACTTTGCTCTATTCCTTAGACCCAAAAAGAACCGACTATAACTTTGCTCTATTCCTTTCTAGGCTGACTATGTCTTGGGTAATAACCCAATGAATCTGAGCTATCTTGTGGGGCACGGCGACCAATACCCACAATATGTGCACCATAGGGGAGCCTCAATTCCAGCCAATGCCACAACAGGTTGCAGCAACGGTTTTGTGTGGCTCAGCTCTAATGCACCCAATCCAAACGTTGCAGTTGGTGGGCTTGTCGGAGGTCCTTTTCTCAACGAGACGTTTATTGATTCGCGGAACAACTCAATGCAACTGGAACCAACCACATATAACAGTGCCCTTATTGTTGGCCTTCTCTCCGGTTTGGTGACTACCTCATCTGTGGTCCAATCTTTCACATAAAGCGGCATGAGTACGTTATTGACAAGATTATGTTTGTAGTTGTATGTTTTTTTTTTGTTCAGGATTTGTGAATCTTTTTTTTTTTTTTTTCAGGATTTGGCTTTGAATAGTCTGATTTACATGGTGAATTGGTTCATCCATGCCTTTTTTTTATTAATCACAAATGCTTAATTAGTTGTATTTTTCAAACAATTCTCTGATGTAATTCTTCTATAGCAATGAATGTATCAAGTTATGTTTAGCAGAAAAGCTTTTGGTTGGTACCAATCACAGAATAGTGGAAGATGTTGCAGAACCATGTGTGAGCAATGTGGCTGATGATCTCTATGGGGTTGTATTGTTAGAAAATCAGCACTACAATGGGGAGGGAACCTCTTTTCTCCAAATAAGATTGCACTAATTCTAAATGGACAAAATACAAATGACAAAAAGGTGATGAGTACATAATTTTGCAAACAACTAACCAAATTGATCACATCTGATTCAAAATGTGACCCCTTTACAATCTTACTTTGATGATTTAAGCCATTCATTTTATTAATCTTGTTAAAAATCAAGCTAATCGAGTATCGGTAAGAGTCTAGTTGTAGTAGATTTGTCGCGAGAGAGAGGAATGGTCTTCAAATGGCTACTGGTTACATAATACTAACTAATAACTTGAATAGTAGACACATCAATAGTAATAAAATAAATTACTCGAATCATCAAAATAGGACCATAATTAGTCTCATTTTGAATCACCCCAACTTGGTGAGTGAACATCACAACATAGGGTCCTACTGATAATGTAACCCACAACAAACTGGAAAACACATTTGATGGGGGCAAGCATCATCTCATACCAAAAAAGAAGCCAAATAGGAAGGAAATAAGAAAATGGTATTTACTTCATTTGGGTTCCAATTTTCCAATCATTTCCCTCAAATTCCAAAGGCAAGTGGCAAGTGCAATGTCCACATTGCACCCACTTTTAGTATACTAGCGCCCACTGTCCCTATGCCCGGCCTTATCCACAAAGACCTGCAGCCACTGCACCACAAAGAAGGACCCCCCACTCTCCCACCTCCACCCCCCACCACCACTTTCTTGCCCCCTCTTTTGACTGCCCAATGACAAGTGCCTTTCAACTATTCAAAAAAGGAAAAAAAAAAGCAAAAGAAAAAAAATATCTTGCCTTATGATTTGATGTGGCCTCACCCATTGACCTGTCGTGTGTAACCTAAAAAGTGTACATATAAAATGATAATGTTTGTGAATTCACATGCAAGATGACAAGGTCACAAAAATGAGTGCTTTTATAAATGAAGTGATATGTTCAAATCATTAAGACAATGACTACTATTTGCAACTTTGCTAATCTTTAATAAGACCCACTTCACCCTTTTCCATTTGCTATCTTGGTTGACTAATTTCCGACTTCAATGGCTGCCCATGTTAATTAGTTTCTAACCTATAACATTTGGAAAAGTTTCTAAGTGTTCCTAGAACATCGTTACGAGATACTCGTAGAGCCTTCTCCATCACATATTTTGTATATGGTTTTCATGCCAATGTGTGTAGGAAAGGCCCCGGAGCACCACGTGATAGATTTCAAGAGTACTCAATTGCCCATTGAAAAATGCATATATAAACCAATCTTTTTAAAAGATCAATAGTGCTTTGCCACCCGCTAGCGGCTCAAGATTTTTGAAGCGTCATGAAATTACCTACTTCTAACTGGATAGGATCTTGATGCATGTCCTTGCCTCCGTCTCACACTATTGCCGAACTTGTTTTCGAGCTGCTCTTGCAATATGTGTTGGAAAGTTTGGGGCTCGTGTCTAGGATGAAAGACACAAGTTCTCATTGACGCTGATTATTTGTTCGATCGGTTGTATCTTTGCTTCTTATCTCCACTTATATTTGGATGAAATAATTCTCGTGCGAGTGCGGTGAGGCGTTTGCTTAATGAAACAATTTCTTAAAAAAAATTGGAACATTGTGTGAATATGGCACGAAACAGGATAGTCGCCTCTAAATATCTCAAAATAATAGTATCTCATTATCCATGATTGCATCGCACGTGCATGGGCTATCAATTATAGTACTACATTTGCGTTTAATAGTACTTGGCAAGTGTTTTCAGTAAAAATGGTGGGTTGGATTGAACCAGCGTAGTGGCGTCCCGATCAACTGGAAAGCCACCCGACTTAGAATTAATGTTCATATTTAAGCCATAGTTGACCCGGCCAAAAAAAAAATAGTGATCCGTCAACACGTTCCGTCATAAGCTAGGCACCCACCGAAGTTCAAATTAATTTGAGCTCTCGCTCCCAACCTGGTCCCAAGTATATATCGAACTCAAGACCGGTGGGAGAGAAGCAACCTTATGTACATAAACCTCCAACCACTTGAACTACCACCTCGATCAGTGGTTGTTTGATACATGAATACTATTTAGTTTTGACCACCCTACTAATTACATAAGGCTTTTTTTTTATTTTTGCCTTGGATAAACTGATAAACGAATTAATTTCATAAGAAAAATAGAAATATAGAAGAAGAGTTGTCCAAAATGAGAAACCAGAAATAACATGAATTAAATCGGAAAGAAAAAGGCCGTCGAAAAAAATTGTTCACATAATGGACCACAGTGAGAACAAAATTAACTGTCGGGGATGATTCGGTGGAGCTAACATGCCGGTGGTCTTGCATATCGTGGGGTTAGATTGCTTAACATCTACGGTCATCAATGATCCGGAGGGAATAGACGCGTTGGATTGGGTCAACGGAAAATGTCTGACTTTGTACTGTAACCCAATTGCTGCTCCATTTCCCAGGTAACCTTTGATGCCACACCAGAGTGTTTTGGAACATACTCCTACACAGCCAAAACCAAATAACTGAATAAGGATATGATCTGGAAGGAATGTATTTACTAATTAATGATGCATATACACAAAGAAAATTGCACAGAAAATTAAGGATTCGCCTTCTCTAGCTGCGGCCCAAATCCGGACAACAAGAAATAATCGCCACCGCCCATCTCGATAATAATACTAGTTAAGAGTGAAAGATCCCTACCACAAATAAATCTTGCTACTAATTCAGAACAGTAAATAAATTTTTGATGGTCGTGATTGCAAGCGGCCGAATCTAAAAAAGCAAGTAGGAGTAATTAAATAGAAATCTGTATAGGACGGGAATTTTTTTGTATGCCAACCGTTGGATTTTTTTTTTTCTTTCTATGCAACCTTCTCTGTATTTCCTCGTTGGGGATAGGGGTAATCAGACTTTTCATCTTCTATATTTAACCTTTCTTTCAATAAAATTAAATATTGAGTGTCGCATGTCACTAACTTATGAAACAATTCATGTGAGTTTTTATCGAACCGACCTTATCTCAACCAGAATTTTTTTATAGTTTCCGGCCGACCACCCACAAATAAAAAATTCAAACAAGACATTACTCTGATGTGCCCAGAGGCTAGGGCAGCAGATGAGGAATGAGTATGTGTATACCTCAAGCTTGGCCATGAGTTCATGGGCAGTTGGGGCAGAAATGATAATATGACGAGCTGAGGGGGCTATGAAACCTTCATCAACAGCCTTATCTATGAAACACAGAAGCGAGTTGTAGAACCCGTCTACATTTAACAAACCCACCTGCGATACACCGTATCAAAACTTAAGTTGTCAAAATTAAAAACCTTCAAAACCCAAAGAAACCATTTTAATAAAATCAAAAAATTTACCAACACAACTTTAAAAACAGTTCCGGACACAACCTTTTCCGGAGTCGTTTGATGCATGGACCCATGTGCATCATTTGGAAATGGGGGACCCTGCTGTGGGTGTTGGTCCCATCCGGGTTGTCCATACTCGGAAATGAACAGTTTAGATTTCATCTCGGCCGAACAGATATCGGCTGTCTAGTCTAGGTAAAATCTGAGCCGTTCATTGACGAGCATGGATGGCCTAGATGGCGACGACATGGGTGTTCAGGGTCCCTGGGTTCATGCATCGAACGGCTCCAGGTGATGAAATTGTGTCGGGAGTTGTGTTTTAAAGATAAAACATATTAATTAACTAGGTTATTACCGGTTTGTCATGAATTCCCAGTTGAGCCCAAGTGATGACTTCCAATAGTTCCTCCAATGTTCCATACCCACCTGTAGATGAATAAAATTCGATGTTTCGGGGAATTAAATACATTATGTAGATATAATTTTTGAGGTTGGTTTTTGTTTTCCCTTTTTAATTTGCCCTGCGACAGTGTATTTAAATTCTGAAAACCTGATTCCAGTGTTTCCTAAAACAAGATTTGGTTTTAGGTTGTTATTTTCAATATTAGTTTTCAAAAAAAAGTGCTCTCAGAGTATCAGCATTAGACTCGGCCTCTGTATTTCAGGTGCATAAGTAAATACAGAGAGTAAAAAATAAGTACCTGGCAAGGCTATGAACGCATCAGCTTGCCGAGCCATTTCAGCCTTTCTTTGGTGCATATCAGACACAGGTCTCACTTCTCCGACGGTCTCCCCAGTAATCTAAAAAAAAAAGGGCTTCTAATTACGTAGTGCTTCTAAAATAGAAAACATAAGTGTAGCAAATATTTAGTGTTGACAAGTTAGACAAGGTGAAATGTGCTTGGTCACATACACTATATGAACTTCTATATCATCAACTGAAAATATTAGGAAATAGATGGATATATCCGGTTACCTCTCTGGGCATGAGAGTTCTTGGAATCACTCTGCAGAAATTAAGATGAAAGAAAAAATAAAGAAGGTGAGAAGAGTTTGAGAGAGAGAAAGAGAAAGAGAAAGAGAAGAAAATGCAATTTACCTACAATTTTGTGTATACACAAAGGCACACACTCATGTAAATTTGAGGGCCACACGCACTAGATTGTGTCTCGAGTTGAGATTCCTCTCATACGATGATTTTCCATGACGACGACCTCTCATATGAGACAAAACGGGACCGATAACGGATCCATTTAATGAGCCAAACCGATAGGTAGTAGGTCTCGATGTGTTTAACGTCCACGCCAAAATCAAGTTTATTGGATATCGATAAAAGCCTTGTTGATCGAGTCATATTTGTTTGAAGAGAAACAAACAGTCAAAGTCTAACCGCTTATTTTTCTTATGACAAATATGATTTATTCAAATGGATGCCAACGTCAAATAAACTTTATTTTCAAAGACTTATAGAATGAACTGTCTTGACCGTCACATGGAGCCGTGATCGATCCCGTTTTGAGTCACATGCGAGACCTGATGAAGGATTATTATGACATGATTGGAGAGGAGTAGGGAAAGTGGGTTTACCCTAACACATGGCGGCCACCGTCATAGACAGCTTGGGAGACCAGACCCATCAACCCAACACTGCCTCCTCCATATACCAAGTCGATTTTCCTCTCAACCTGCCCATTTTTTGTATTAGCAATTTTCATTTAAATTAAAAGCACATTATTGCAAATACGACTTTCCTTTTTTCTCAACGAAAATCTGCATTTTTAATTTAGGGCCTTTTTGGCTAAATAAGCCAATTGGGATTTTTTTTGTCTTTATTAAAAAAAAAATCGCATCTGTTAGTTTTATGTCAATTTTGTGGATTATTTCTTTGTAATGACGAGAAGAATCGGAAAAAGAATTTTTTTTGAATAAAGACGAAAAAAATTGGCTTTTTTGATTATTTTTGTCTTTATTAAAAAAAATTGAGTTTCGATCGTAAAGACGAAAAACTAACAAATACGAAAAAATTTGAATAAGACAAAAAAGAAAAAGAAAAAAAGAAGCTAATTGGCTTATTAGCCAAAGAGGCCCTTAGTTATAGTTAGAAAGATTTGAATCACAGTCAAATCATGAGAGTACATAGCGTCTACCTCTTTTCTATCACTGCAAAGAAACTCTTTGATACGCAACGACACTGATTCTACCAAAAATTCCTTACCCTCTATTTGACAATTAAAATTAAGAAAATAACACTTCACGTTACCCTACTTGGTCCTAAACAATTCCATGAACTTCTCATCAATCTCTATCATACCCTCTTTTTTAATTCACTACTTGCACCGGTTAATCCTACACCAATAAAAAACAAAATCCCAAATAATTTGCTTTTCTGAGGTGCTTCGAAATAGCCCAAATAACTTGTTTCGGTTTGGCTTTTGAGGCAGTTTTTTTGAGTTAATAAGCCAAAAAAGAGATAGATAGAGAAATGAGAAAGTAATAATCAAAAAGAAAACTTATTACGAACCGTGCGCTCTGAGAGATGGGGTTGGTTCTAGAGACCCAAATCGAACTCAGGTACCGCTATCAAAAGTCTATTCTTCCTAATGCTTCTGGGTTTTTTCAAAAAACTGATTCAAACTATAAAAGTCTATTCAATCAATTCAACGCTATGGGAATGATAGGAACTTGAAACAGAACGCTGCCTCTGCTCTTGTACATGGATGTGTTTGTATAGGTACAAAGAGAAAGGCCCACTTTGGAAGTTTTAAGTTCGAAACTTGCTAGGTGCTATCATCTTTTGTAAGATCAGCCATCACGTAAGGAGATTGTCAAGACTTTAAATGGTTTTCTGCTAGTGAACGGTAAAATTAATCTGAGGTAAGCCAAGGTGCATCTAGTCTGACCTGAACATCCTAAAATACAAAAAGAAAAAAGAAGAAGAGAAAGTAGTGGTGGTGGTGGTACCAGTTCTTTTCCGAGTTGTATAGCGGCAAGTTGGTAGCTCGGCTTGTTGCCGGGGCTGCTGCCGCAGAAAACGCATACTCGCTTGAATCTTGATCTTGTCTGCGGTGTTTGGTGGTGGTTTTCCATATGAAGGAAGTTATATGTCTCTGGTATTTTGCTTCAATTGGGGAATCCTGAGAGAGATAGAGAGAGAGAGAGAGAGAGAGAGAGAGAGAGTTGTTTGTTGGTTGGTTGGTTATGAGCGTGTGGGTATCTATGTGGGCTGTGAGGAGAGCAGTCAGCAGAATTCTTGTCTGTCTGTTTGGGAAACAGAAAGGGCCAAAAGTGAGGGAATGAGAGCTGAGAGAAATGGTGCTATTCGGGGCCCTTTTTATATGAATCTGAAGTGTCTATCCATTTACGACTCCTGCACACCCGGCAAAGTTTTGCTTTTTTTTCTTAGCAATATACTATGTGTGGTATTCGGACACCGTCACGTGTGCTACAGAAATGTGTGGTAGATAAAGATATTGAGACACCACGTGATGGTGTTTCAAAACCACCAATTTATAATCTTGCAAAAATGTACGACGGATAAGGGTATTGGAGAATTTGGAGTACCATGTGATGGTGTTCTAATATCACCAAATAAATTTTTATTGGCTAAGGCTCCGTTCCGGAACTAATAATAAGTACTTATTTTTTAAGAAGGCAATTTCAAGCTCAAAAATAATGTGTTTATGCAAATAATTTTTCTAGCGATATGGATCTTGTTTGATAGATCTTATCGAGATCTTTTATACGGTGAAAAAAAAATAAAAAAATAATTTTTTATTTACATTATTTTTGAATTTGAAAATGTGAAATAAGTACTTATTTTTTAAGAAGGTGTTCTGGAACGGAGCCTAAAGAGGCCAAAATAAATTTACATGTTCACCCATCACCTTAGTTACGTGATTTTTCAAAATTTCTTACACTCTCGTTCTCAATTATCGCATTGTGCTCAAGCTCTCAAGTCTCACTTTCGCGAGTTTTATAGTAAGTTGGGATGTGTTTCAAAAATACTTTCATATTCGCGTGCTCCTGCTCACGCTCGCGAATGCGATTATGCGACTTACCCATCCCACACTTATATTGGGGTGACCTGTCCATATTTCATCACTCCATATATTTTAATGTGCGTTTTGTACCGAGCCTAAAATTATGATTTGAACAATTCAATTCCAACAGAGAGTATTGTCTCATTCGACTATATCACTATCTTTAGGGGACTTTATTGCACTTATATTAGGACCAAAGCTAAAGTCACATCACTTGCAAGTGGTGATAGGAGTAGCTAGATGGCTTCTATCGAGACTCGAACCAACCTACACTTTTTCCAATCAGGTTTGAGTTTTCACCGCTAAACCAACCACACGTTTTCCATTATCTTATATCGGCAGTGACATCTCACTTTCGAAGCAGATTATGAGTTTCATGGGCCACGGAAATATGTACCAACCTAGCTCATGGATGATGTCAGATGGATCACACGTGTTTTAAGTGTGCCCAGAGGGCCAACACGCTCGGCCGTGCTGGTTTCCAGCAACGCATCTAATCAAAACTCATAAACAAGAGAGAGAATAACTTATTTACGGTTCCGCGCAATTTCAGCAATCTATTTCGGCAATCAACAGTCCGGATTGATTTACAGAAACTATTCATGCGAAGAATTAAACTCTTCTAGTGAATAGTTTTTCCAAAATCCGAACCGTCCAATATACATTTGAACATGCGCGATTGAGCGCCGTAAATTATTTTCACAGCTCTGCCGTAAACAAGTTTTTCTCAAAACGGAATTAATCTCCTGTTTCACATACTAGCTTTTTTTGGATTTTTAAAATTTTTGGTTTTCGTCTTTATTTTTAAAAAATCGCATTTATTAGTTATGCTTCAAACTTATGTGAATTATTAGTTTGTCTCGACACAAGGAATCGAAAGAGTAAAAAAAAATTATGAATTTTACCCATATATGTTGGGAATTATCCAAGATATATGAAGCCCAGAATTTCAATTTTTTGGGCCTTATCTAATTAGATACTTCCTAGAATATCTGGGTAAATATTATAATTTTTTATTTTTTTAATTATTTTCGATGAGACAAGCTAATAATCCATAAAAAGTTGACACAAAACTAACAATTGTAAATATTTTTGCATAAAAACAAAAATAAATTACTTCAAGCCGGATAGAATCTAAATCCGGAGAGGTTTAGCCTTGTGTTCAAGTCTATTGGTTCGTCTTCTCACTCGAACCCACAAAACGGTTAGGTTAAACTTATCGAATAAAATATGGGAATGTATCATTCATAATTTTCATCATATTATTTAATACTCATCAATATTTCCAATCCGAAGAAATTGGCCTAGTGGTCAAGGCGTGATACTTAAAATGTTGTTTCCTCTTAAAATCTCAGTTTTGAAATTTCTCAGGTTCTATCAATTTATTTAGAGCAGTTCAAATTGGGACCCTGGCAAGTGGGCAGTGGAATTTGTCCTCCAAAATCGACTAATCGAGGCACACATAAACTCGTCTAGATGCGTGAGCTAGGAGGGAACAAACCTGCCTATCAAAATCATCTGTAGTTCCATCAATTAGGAATGACCTTATTAGATACACATTGAATTAAGTTGTTCGGATCAAAAAAAAAAATTAAGTTGTTTCAGTCAAAACTGATTAGGACTGAATTTCCTAATTAATGACATAAAGAGAAAGGTACCGACTCCTTCACCCGGACCCAGGGACACTGCCAAGTGGTATTCCTGTAAAGCAGAGCCATGCAGATAATTTGACTGTTCATCTCGACACAGACGATTCGAATTGAATCTGAGCGCATACAAATTTGAGCCGTCAATTGCTCAACAAAGATACGAGCCGTCGATTGCCGAAATGAACGGCCAAATCGACCGCTCTGCACCCGCTTGGCATCATCCCCATCCCTCTCTCTCTGCATTAATTTTTTAGCGAAAATTCAAACGAATGTACCGTAAACAAGGGAATGTGTCTAGCTTCTTCGATCGGTCCTTCTTCCTTTAGTAACACGGCAACAAATTTGTTTATACATGGTCAATGGAGACGTTAATTAACTATCCACAATATTCAAGTGAGCAAAGACCAGTACTTTATCTTCCAAAATTTCAAGAAAATTATGCTACGTTTACCTATATCAAGTGCTAGCTAGTTTTTGAAGGGTTTTAGCATGAAAGTATTAGTACTATTATGACATCGGCATGCGCTCATAGTCATTTTTAATTAATGTCTCTCCTCGTCCATAGATGTGGGCTTTCGAACCGAACCACATCTATCTTCGTCATGTTGTGCGCGTCTCCTATATATTTTCTTGATTTTGCGGTTAATTTGTTTCTATTTTCTTGATTTTGTAGTTTGTTTTCTATTTTCTATCTAAGTCAAGTGCTTTTGAAAAGGTTTTAAGCATGAAACTATTACGAGGTCGGCGCGCGTTCATAGTCATTTTAATGTCTAGCTATCTTTGTCCGGAGACGCAGGCTTTTGAACCGAACCACATCTATCTTCGTCCTGTTGTGCGTATTTTCTATATATCTCTGGATTTGGTAGTTTGTTTTTCTAATCTCTAGATTTGGTAGTTTGTAAAATAACATGCACAATTGGACCGCGAAATGTGATGCATGCTGTGTTTTCTATTCCTAGTGTTTTCCATGATGATTTCTTTTTCCTTGATTTGATTCTCTGTCACAATAATTAATATAATCAAACATTAAATAATTGAATATTCTTCAACTCTTCAAAATCTATTTCAAGTTTCAACGGTTCTTATCCAATCAAAAAGCTTTACCAAAAACTCATCTCACATGGTTTGGTGGCTGCTGCCGCCTCGGGTTCCGATCCGGGGGTCATACTGAAGTGTTATTAAATTCAACATGAGGGTCACATAGCAAATAGAAAAATTCCAAGAGGGGGTCTTCCATTGGCTGTTTCTTTCTTCGAGTTCAATCAACATATCCCTTTCAAATACTATATAGTACTACTTTTTATACACCTCTTTTCAACCGGGATGCTAAACGAGCCAAACAAACCGAGCTAGTGGGTGATCAAGCTTTGTTTGGAAATCGAACGAGTTTTGAAAATATGTCCGTGTTTAGCCTGTATAGGGGACAAGTTGATGTCAAATAAACTTTAAACAAATTAAACATGAGTCGATCTCAGGTAGCTTGAATTTTTAGATGATGTGAATCTTTCATTTGATAAGACTTGTCGAGATGTTTAACCATGTCAAAAATCAGCGTGGTCGAATATCAATTGACAAATGTTCGGTTTATATTTATCTTAATATGTGTTTGCTTTTTTAATATAAATTCTAAAGTTATATATATCAATCAATTTTTTATCAATGTTTACTTTGATATTGTTAAATTAACGAATGTTGCAAAGTGAATAATTTTGATCATTGAAATAGACCCAAGACAGAACCAAAAATATCAAAAATGGACCGGTGTCACTTCTCAATCTATGGAGGATCTAGTCGATCTCTTCATTTACTTCTCATACCATCCAACTGTCTTAGACTCTTAGGACTATTTCGGCTAAAAGAAACTAAATGGTTTATTTTTTGTCTTTATTCTAAATTTTTTGCATCAGTGAGTTTTTTGTCAAATTTTTGTAAATCATTCTCGACGATAGAAAAAAGAAAAAATTACAATTCAAACTAGAGTTTTCTTGAATAAGAAAAAAAAGACATTGTTTAACTTATTTTTGTCTTTTTTAAAAAAATTACAGTATGAGTTTCTATTTACTTTTCCGATTTCTCTCATCAAAACGAATCAATAATCCACAAAGGTTTGACAGAAAATTTATTGATGCATAAAAAAATTGAATAAAGAAAAAAAAAAAGAGCTACTTGGCTTATTTTTACCAAAACAGCCCTTAAAACATTATAGGGCCCTACATTATATGGGTTTCCAAGCAATCAATGAGTCTGACTGAATGAGCTGGAATGACGTTCTAAAGACCTATTATTAATGTCTTTCCCCTAAAAAGAGGGTTTCAATCTTGACAAACAACATTTTTTTATTCCAAAAAAACGTATATACTAATCATTTAGATGTTGTTTATGTTAATGTCGACGTGGTTTAAAAAACAAAAAAAAATCTCACAAAGATATACTTTCCTTGTGTGAAAAGGTTAAGATTCACTTTAGATAAAAAGAAAATGGAAATGGTATATAGCTACTTAAATATACATTCGATGTTAATGACGTGATTTAAAGAACAACAAATAATCTCGCAAAGATATACTTTCCTGTGTGAAAGGTTACGATCCACATTTGATAGATAAAAATAGAAAATGAAAATGGTATAGCTATTTAAATATACAATATTCGATGGATACAACACTCAAAAGTTTAAGATTTTAGGTGGATGTTATAAATTAAGTACTGCAAAAAACTTTAGATGGACTCTCCTACCCCTACATAAACGTATGGTTTTCAAACACGATATAGGAAAACTAGAAATTATGAGTGTGGACTAAAAGGTCTTTCCTCAACGATATATGCAAGAAGTGTTAGTCGTTAGTGCGATTTAACACTTGATTTTGTCCACGAAAGTATATGGTGCCTACCAAGTCGACCACCACCCCACTTGCTCCTAACACTTTGGAAGGTAGAAGAAGCAAAAAAAATTAACCACATACCACCCAAGAAAGAAGTAGGATAAGGATTAGGATTATGCATTTGGATTCTAGTGGTGCTGGTGAGCGGTTAGGGCACGTCAATGACCATCGAAGTCTTTTTCTTTTCTTTTGGAGTCTTATAATCTGATGCAATGGGTATTTTAGTACTTTTCAGTTGGTTAGTCAGATTTTGGTGACAAAATGCTATATTTTTGCTATATTTATAATATATATTATGTCCATCGCCGGATTGTATGACTGAGTCTCCATTTGGCCCAAGAATATTTGTGAAAGCTATAACTTTAAAACATTTGGTTTTAGAGAGGAGAAGATGTCATGGAAGCAAGAACAAATATTTGGGTTTTTTTTTTTTGAAAGAACCGTAAGAAATATATATATAGAAAAGGCAAACTGTTTAAAAGCAAATACAACCCAAATAAAGTTTTCCCAAATAATATTATTTCCGTTTCAAAAAAAAAATACAACCCAAATAAAGCTAGACAGATAACATGAGAATACAACCCAAAAATAGTGCTACAAATGAAATGGAAAAGCCGCACTGGCTCTATGCAAAAACTGGTGATCTCCTGCAGCTGTAGGGTGCGTAAAGCGCTGCAATGCAATCTTTGCCAGACAGTGGGCTTCATTGTTGTCTTTGCGGTCAATATTTGGGTTTTATGTATTTTTAGTGATCACAAATTTAGTTGGACTTTCATTTATTGGCTCTGTACGAATGGTTTATATCTTACACGAGAATCTGGGTGTTTATCATGTAATCTGTTTGGGTTGATCTCTTATGAATTCTCGGACTTGAATAGCATATGATTGTTGTAGGGTAGGGTGTCAACCTAGTTGGGATATTACTCACTTGTTGTGATGCTATCTTTTCTTGCCCTTAATCTTGATGTACTCCATTACCGTAATTAATAAAATTCCTCTTTTCACCATTCAAACACATATATATGGTATTATATGCAATAAACATCATATGATGTGGCTTATATCACATAGATTGGGTTGAAGTCTCCATGGGGCTAAACTTATTTTTTAGGTTAGGAGCACACAATGGGGCACATGTGAAATGGGTGCATAAGGATATTGCGTTTAGCCTGGAAAGTAGTAGAGATTTCTAGAGGCATTCCAGCAGAAAAACTTCCTTGACCAATTGGATGTACCAAGAAAACAGTTGTAGCAGCTGCAATAGGAGCTGCATATGCAACAATAATTCAAGGTCGCATCTGATGACCCATATAACAAGCTGCTACAACAAGTAAGAAGTGTAGAACAATTAGCTCATGAGGACCGCATCGGCCTTGACGTAGGCACTACGGGAGCTTCTGCAAATGACTATGCAGTGCTGGAGAAAGTATTCTATCAAGCATTGATCAGGTGTATGTAAAGTAGTAACTTTATTTGCCTATTCTTTTGTGTAACTGAAGAAATGGACTCTCTCTCTCTCTCTCTCTCTCTCTCTCTCTCTCTCTCTCTCTC
>BPLS01000476.1:49351-112665 GCA_019656275.1 Rhododendron kiyosumense | reverse complement strand
AAAAGGTCCAACCCCGTTGTCCATAATCAACCCCTAGTTCAACATATATTTCCAATCCCAACCAAAACTCATACTATATCTAATCTATATCTAGCGAAGAGTTAAGTCCTCTCTATGGCCTAGAAGAATAAATTTAGTTTGTTAAAGGGTCCCCCAAATTTCCTCAGCATCCGACAAATATAAGCTGTGACTGCGGTGCACACGCTTGGCTGATTGATCCAATTAAACTCCCTCCCCTCTTCAATTTTGAGGTTGCCCCACTTACAACCAAGACCTATTACATGAACGTCAACATAATTACCCTCCAGATGTGTAGATAAATACTCCTACTTGGGAAGCAAAAGTATCAACTAAGAGACAACAAACCAAAGGCTTCTTTGTTTCGGGTCTCAAAATTCATGTGCACGGTTTTCAATAAATTTTTTCTATTTCCCTCCACTCATTACTCCAAAAAATCTTTCTCGAAACCCAAACCGAACAGGGTCTAAGTGATCTCACCACTGCTGCTATTGCAGAACCCACGAATCAGTCCCCAAAGTAGAATGAATCCGCGGGCCAAGCAACCCAGACACAGAGAACAATTTATGGGTCTCCAAAACTGATGGGGTGAGCAAGAACCCTTTTCTTCTCAGGGAGAGGGTCTCAACTGCCTCATTACCATGGAGGAAGGAGAGGAGGAGGAGGGTCTAGCCGGGGAAGGGAGGATGGGAGAGGAGAGAGAAATGGGAAGAAGAAGAAGAGGGGGCTAGGCTAAGAGGATAGTCAACTGAAAGGGAACAGGGAAAAAGAGGCCCAACAGTTCGGTTTATTATAGTGAAACTGATGGAGCATACAATAAAACACAAGATCTTATTTTCTTGTAAAACTAGCCATCTCATGTACTCCTAACACTTCTCGTGTTTATATTGTAAACTACTTCAATATACCAAAGACAACTTAGTAACAATGCATATTTTCTCGCAGAATTCTTAACAGTACTTTTATTTTTAATCAAACACACATAAGCGAATAATTTTTTCCTTCACTTTCTCTCAATTTCACTTTCCATCTTAAATTCTTTCTAAACAAATGGACCCTCGGAGAGCTCTCTCTCATTTTCAACTTCAACCATAATTTTCTTTCAAAACAAACGGACCCTCGGAGAAGCTCTCTCTAGAAAAGCTCTCAACTCTCTCGGACCACTAGTCCAAGTAATCTCTCTAATCCAAACCATTCCTTATGTAATCTTTTTTAAAATAAAGTAGATAGACCTTGTTATTTATGTTAACAAATCATCATATACTCGGAATAAATTTCCGAACTAACCTTGCCAAAATCAATTGACAGGTAATAGCATAAATAACTTAAATATTAAGACCTACAAAATAATCAACTAAAACTATCATATAAAAACCTCGATGAATCTCATTATGTGTCACGTAAAAGACATTAATAGACCTTAATGCTTTGCTAGCCCCTTCATGATTAAATCTTTTTCAACTATAGTTCCCAAATTCTAAATAACTTCATATTTAACTACCTTTTCTTGAAATTCATATATTCCCTGCTTAAATGCCAAAGCAAAAGTAAATAGCATGACACTAAGCAATGTACCATTTTAGGTTGCACATTTTCTTCACATCGTACAAGCATCAACACGTTTGCAACAAAGAGCGTCACCCTCTCGATGGAGTTACTCAAATCTGTGTCACAACTCACAAGCAATCAATCAAAGCGATTCCCTACCTTATTGTACAGAAACCATCTTGAGCCCTACCCCGGTCAGATGCAGTTTCCTTTCAATTTCTCCCTTTTAGCTATTATCTGAATTCGCGCAATTAAAGATAAACTTATACTAATCATATGCTAACAATCTAACAAGAAGAATTGTGCAATTATAGATAACCTATGGTCTTATTACACCAATCATATGCTAACATCAAACAACGATTTCAACTGCAATATGCGGGACCAACACATTGACAATTTAAGATAAGTAAATGCAAAACTGCGTAACAATTCCTTTCATGTTCATGTTTCAATATACGTAAATCTGCCTTTTCTTGTTGCTCAAAAAAAAAAAAAACAGTTCTCTATATCTTTATATCCAGTGATTTCATCCCAAGCTTGTAGGTAACGATTCTCAAAACCTAATCTGTGCATAATCAAAGTTCATAAAGCCCGCCAATTATCATCAAATTAAGAGAGCGTTAAGGGGGCTAATGATTTCATATACCCCTTTGCTTCCTGCAACATTTCAGTTTTCTGCATACTTGTTCGCATTCGTTTCTTTAAAAAAAGACCAACAATTACAAACCCATGTTCCACCGTAATAAGCCAACTCAAGATATATCTATTTCTGATCACAATTACCAAGCATGACCATTTCCATGCAACACTTTAGTTTACCCTCAATCGGCAGACGAATAAGATTCTATCCAACACGCACCTGCATATATTACTCTATGCTCACATTCCTGCCAAATTTACAAGCCCGACAACCAGAGACATGATGTATCATTGCAAAGCAGCTCAAATTTCTAACATCATTTCCAATAGCCACAGTAGAGAGAGAGAGAGAGAGAGAGAGAGAGAGAGAGAGAGTTGTCCAAATGTTCAAAACATGGCAATAAACACACCTACTTCCTGAATTAACTTACACGGGGATCTTATTACGCAAGTGTTTCCACATGCAGTATACAATGTGAATAGAATACAACATTTTCTTCTCTACTCAACCAAGGTCAGGTGGTGTGAGTATCACTATAACCAAATAAAATGACAGCCTAAATCTAACTAATGGAGTGAAAGAAAAAGCAAACAATCTAAAAAAAAACCCACCAGTTAACACAAATTAATGCACTAAGTCAAGGAAGCAGAAAACAGTACCTCTAGCGACGATAACCTGGCGGTGGTGGTGGCTGTCTACTTGCTCCCCTGCTTAATGCTGAAAATTGGTTACCTAATTGTTGTGGACGACTATACCCTCTCCCCACACCGTTCTCCGCTTGTGGAGCCCAACCAGCACTCGGATCATGATAGGTGGCAGCTCCGTACGATTGGTAGCTGTTATATCCACCCTGTTGCGGAAAATGGGCCCCACCGGGAATGGGAGTTTGAACCCCGTGACGAGGTGGGGCATGAGCAGGATACCTGTTTCCGCCATTTTGTTGGAATCCAGGCGGGTAGTATCCACGATTTGGATTATGCTCTCTACTTTGTGTAGTAGATTGGTGGTTACTTCCGTTGCGCGGGTATGATCTATCATAATGATCCCTCTCATGGTGGGATCTACTGTAGGGATCATGAACAGCCGCTGAAGCATATGGTTGACTGTAACCATGATCAAAGTGATTTCGTACCGTTGCAACATTAGATGAACGCATGTTGTTGCGTTCTTGATCCTGGTATCTATTATTTTGGTAGGGGGATGAGTGCGGGCCATATGTGGCAATGGGGGGATGGGATGTGCGATGCATCTGATCGCTGTAACCATTCGGACCTGCCCTTACTTGTAAGCTATTAGCCACAAGTCTATGAGCAGCATCACCAAGCTGCCGGCCAGAAATGTTTCCAGGTGGATCTTGCCTGAAATAAGAATCCAAAAAGAACATATCAGTGGGAAATATGGAACAAATAGGACAGCATCCTAAAAATAAACAGTGTAAGTTAATGCCCCACTTGTTTGTCCAGATCAAATCATCAAACTGAACTATATATCCAAAGGTCCACATCTCCCATGTTTGCTGTATGCCTGTATATCCTTGCTGGATGTGGTCTTCTTATCCCCTCACATTAATCCGATAGAATAACTTATCCATTCTCTATTAGAGCTCCTTCGTTTGCCCAGATATAAGCGGAAATTGTATGGGATGTAGAATCCCTTGGGAAATAGAAGAAGTGGTTGGGGGTAAATTTTGGTGCTTGTTTTGGTTGGGATTGTGGCATGCATTTACTATTTTGTCCTCATGCAAATCACAAGTTTTGGATTGAGAAAGTGCAGAACAATCACATCATTACTCTTTTGATGGAGGGGAAATATAATCCACCCCACCATGGGATCTGTAATGCAATGTCCATCCAGAAAAGGACACCCTCCGTAGATGTAAATCCTGTCTCCATGCACCATATTTATGCACCCCACGGGATTAAATCTCCTAACCCCATCTTCAAATCTTCCAAGCAAATGAGCCCTAAGTTCAGTCAAACAAGCCTCCTGTGCAATCAATTTACTGAAAACAGTGTCTAGAACGAGAAAACAATTTACCTTCTGTTTTCCCATGGCTTCCTCCCTGAATCCTCATGCCACAAAGTAGGCTCAGGTTTGAGATCCCCTATCGCAACGATCTAAGAAAAAAAGAGAGTATGTGAGCTTATAAAGCTTAAGATAATCATCACCAAGGTAAGAATGTCAGATCCTACATGAGCATTACAACAGAAACACAGATAATAGCCTGGATTAACCATCCCATTGAACCATCAGCCATGAGCACAAATAATTTACTGCTTACCTCCTCTGACTAAGTAGGATACTAGGATCCCAGTTGCCAATTTAAGATTTTTTACGAGAGCCAAACAGGCATCAATTTTGATTTCTAAAACTTTCTATCTCCAAGCTGTTAATAAAGGCTTGCTTATAAGAACCCCATGTCATATCAGACGACTATAAGAAGTTAAGAGAGGAATAGATGAGCCCACAAAATGAGCATGAATAGCAGAGTAAATTAAGTAATAAACAACTACTAGAATACGAGTGCAGATAAAAGCTTACATAGGTGATCAGCACTCAGCTCACATCGACTCAATAAACATCTGTCCCAAAAACTTGAGGTCAGATTCATAGACTATTTCTTCCCATTGACTATTTGTTTTGATAATGATCTATACATGCCTACATGTAGTCACATATAAGGTCATCAAGGGACCGACTCAATAACAAAGGACTTCGAAATCATATTCTCAGTTAAGTTCAAGGAATTGGTATACTTTCCTGCTGCCTCAATCCATTTCCTCTGACCTCCTAATTTTACCACCCCATGTGGATCAAAATTCAAATAACACTACTCCATGCAAGTGACTTGAATCCATTCAGTCTACTATGCACATGGCCATACTCCACGACTTCCCTCAATTTATCTCCAATTGATGCCCACTTCTAGATACTTGTGACATTACTCAACATTACTATCTCCTAAACATTTTTTTCCCAACAGCCAAGTTAGTACAACGAATTCTAGTAGGCCTTACGTCAGTTAGAGAAAATTTTATCATCAGCATTTCTCTTTCAAGAGATGCACCATCAACCTTATGCAAGTACTACAAAAGTCTCTCTTAGTTATACTACACCCTCATTCACATTTCTAGTAAAGGAAGCTACACATCTACATAATCCGTCTTTATCTTACTTAACCATATAGTTTTACTACATGGTCAATCATATTTCTAGTTATGCAAAGCTACATTCATAATTAGTTCATGATTTGTCTTTGCGTTAAGTAATGTGCAACCTTCTACTATGCAGTGCGTTCGGTGCCTTCCTGACTTGAACCCATACTTAGTGTGGATAGCTTCCATATCAAGAACATAAATGAAATATGTGATGACCTACTATCCTTGAACCAAACTACTTCAACTATCACACATAGCATCGACAACGACTTCAATAGCGGTTTGATAATATGAATGGTCATGAGCTAGTATCTTGGTTATCATGAGGGTTACTAATAACAAGCCCAAATCTCATAGTCGTCGCCTCAAGACAGCCCCCAACTTGGGTGAATTCTCGAAGGTACAGTGATGGAATGTGCCCTGTGAAGGCCAGGGGGTAAGCCCCACAAGCCGGCCGGCTCGGGCAACCCCCCGGCAAGGGGCAACCAAAAAAAAAAAAATTTGTTTTTGTATACAAAAAAAATTAGAAATCCAGCAAAAATATATATTTAGGGGCAATCAAGCAGAAGGTTAGGCTTGGGCAACCCAAATGTCGGGGCCGGCACTGTGTGAACCCAAACCAGTCACTTCTTCAGCACATGAGCAGTAGAGTCTAGATGTCTCATTACGAAAAAATGTGCAGGAAAATTTGTTCCTACCCCAAGTACTTTAGAACGTGCCTCAATATTGGCATCGTAAGTCTCAATGTACCGAGATACACCTTCTCTACATTATAGAGCACTACATTTTTCTTGGGAATTGGAATTATCGAGTAAATACTTTTTCCCCTTACAAAGAAAATGGTCCTTTACTTCGGAATTAACATGTAATTTTGGATCAACTACATAAACCTGATCCAGCTCTTCAAAGAAGGCAACATTCAAACTCTTTTAATGACAACAACATTGAGGCAACTTAAAAGCATAGGATCAAGACAACTTAAAAGCGCAGAATCGAATCCAAGGTATGTCTTGGATCCATTAATCCAACCCCTTTAATCAAGGCAACATTCCAACTCTTTGACAAAGGCAACTTTGAATGGAGGCAACATAAAGCATTGAGGCAATATATGCCTTGGATCCATCATGTAAATCTGATCCAATTTTATGCTGAGAAAACATATATCTTGGGGCCCACCCAATAAAGTGGATACGATGGCAAAGATACTTTTTATGGTAGCCAGTAGCCTTACTACTAGGAATCACAAAGTAGTGACCAGCAGTCTACTACTAGGAACTCCATTGCGAGGTCAGTATATCCATTTCCAACCTATGCCTTGGATCCATCATGTAAATCTGATCCAATTTTCAGCCAACAAAAATATATCTTGGGGCCCCCAGATAATGTAGATATGATAGCAGAGATACTTTTTACGGTAGCCAGTAGCCATACTACTAGGAACTCCATTCGAGATCAGTAGCCCTTTCCAACATATACCTTGGATATATCATGTAAATCTGATCCAATTTCAATCTGAGAAAACATATATCTTGAGGCCCGCCCGATAAAGTGGATACGATAGCAAAGATACTTTTTATGGTAGCCAGTAGCCTTACTACTAGGAATCACAAATTAGTGACCAGTATATCCCTTTCCAACATATGCCTTGGATCCATCACCCCCAGATAAAGTAGATACGGTAGCAGATATACCTTTTACGGTAACCAGTGGCCTTACAACTAGGAATCACAAATTAGTGACCTAGTCTCCTACTAGGAACTCCATTACGAGGTCTTTCTTGTATTAGGAACCTCTTTGAATTTGATAAAATTAAAACCCACACTCTGAATCAATATTTGTTCCTCCTACTTTTGCCTCGAATGTTGCCAGTGGTGTCTCAATCCACTCTTAGCCACTTGATCTCATGTGACCAGCAGTCTTAACACCTACTAGGAGCCACAATTTTTCTTCTTCGATGGTCAGTAGTCTTATAACTGCTAGGAACCCTGAAGATGAATATGTATTGCCTCAAAAATTTTAAAGCCCACACATGTAAATTGTAATATAACCTTTATTTTTCAAACAATTTTAAAACCAAGTGTGACAACTGCCAAAATGATTATTCGTAAGAACAAACATAAGCTTACCTTCTCAAAATAAGGACACTTAAATAGTCCAAATAAAAGAACTGAAACTTTTTCTTATATGCAATATATAGTTTACCCACATTGAAATCTTTTCCCACCAAAAATTGTCAGTCAAAAACATGTCCTTTCAATGCCAAAAACAGTATACTTTCCAAAGAACATATTAGTATTAACTAACTCCTTTTGCAGATCAAAAAAAAACCTAACTCCTTTTCATTGTATATATCTAAAAGCGCATGTACTACACATTTTACGGATATAGATACATATTAGCTATTTGATGTCATAATTAGAAACAATATAGCACACAGAAAACTACCCATTATACCATTAACGGAAAAACACTTTCCCTTCCAATAGATTAGGAGATTGTCACAGATTTTTCTTGTTATTGTTTTAGAAACTGTTAATACTGTGATTTCATTACAAAACCAATTTTTCTGTAGAAACCAAAACCCTTTTTCTATTTTCATTACAAAACTGAAACTTTCCATTTTAGCAAAATAAAACCATTAAGCGGCTTCCCTTGTTTTTTCATTTTCGGGAGCCAAGATGCAAAAGGCATCCAGTTAGCAGCCTTATATACTGGAATAAGATAAAGATATAAAATAATTAAAATAAAACTACTAGTAACAGAAATATCAGTGACAAGGGGAGAAAAGGATAATTAAAACCTTCTTCGGGAATACAACCCCCGCCGGTGGCCGAGTAATATGTTTGTGAGCATCTGGAAGTATGTATATAGCGCATCTGCATGAGGAACAACGAAAAGTGAAGATATTATATCAGCTTTTAGATAACAAGTGAATTCAATTGTCCAAATACAAGAGTATCTTGATTATATGAAAGCTTACATGACTTGATTGTCCATAATATCTTCCAATCCAAAAACTGGTGACCTGAAAATTGGGGGGCAAGGATCTCCAGCACAAAGCGATATATAACCATTCATTCCACCACTGCACGTAGCCCTAAATTAAATGAGAAGATAGTTCATATGTTTTTTTACAATTTATTACTAGCACGCACAAGATGCCAATGAAAAAAGATTCAGGTGGCCAGCAAAAAGAAAAAATTCCTAGAAAGACCACAATGACCGTAACGGACAAGGAATCAAGCTTATTGATGACAAAATATAGAGTAACGCTGAGCTATTAGCTGGGTATGGAGGTTTTGGTACCAACCATACAGAGACTAGTTGGATGTGAAAGAAAGAGATACAAGCAGGTATTGTCAACTGAAAGGTACATTCCACGACAAAAATGGGCAAGACTATCAGCTTTCATGAAAACCACCAGATACTCAAAGGGACACATGTTATCACGACAATTAGAGTAAAAAGGTTGTACAGGGATACCCGAACTTTTCTGCTATCCACACCCAAAGGAGGAAGTAAAATTAATCTTTGCTTATTTCAAGAAGCAGAAACTACAAGATTCAAACAAGATATACTCAGGAATTCAGGCCATAGCTAGAGTTGGGAATGATTGCCTTTATGGAATTCCAATACATAAATTTCACTTCAGCTTTGTTTGACCAGAAATTTAAAGATTCAGGATCTGTATGACAATTTTCTATTGTGCTGCAAAAAAATTGTAATTGGAGAAACAAAGAAATTGCTTACAATGAAAATAAACCTCATAAAATTTAGTCACTAGTTGGCACACTCGAATGAGAGAGAAACCTCATTTAAAGTAATCTACTAATGAAATGACAACATGGCGAACCTTGCCCTTGAATCTAGTTGCTCTTTAATTTCAGCTCGTTCTTTGTCTGTCAACTGTTTACAACGATCATTAAGAGAAAATATGTAGGGAGATAAAGGATGAGAGAGCGCCACAAAAAGCATGTCAAACATAATGCTATTTCTTCGCGCTTCTTCCTCCTGCAGAGAAACACAATCATAAGTAAAAACATCTTGCAAATGATCCGCGTAGCAATGTACATCAAGCTAAATTCATGTATCATACTGTCAACGTATGCTCAAGTCTTGCGACCTCAGCAAGAAGGCGGGCTTCATCAATAAAAGGCAATTTGGCAATACCCTTCAAAGTGATCATAAAGAAAACAAAAATGTCAGCTATGGCACATTCAATGTGATTCCTCATAAGTCACTTTGTCCATGAGACCAAGAAGATGCTATAAGAACAACACATACCTGCCAAGCATACCTCTTGCCATTCATGTCCACTTCAAAATCTAGAATTAAAAGAAGAGCAGTGCATAAGTTATAAAATGCTAAAAGAAGAGCAGTGCACAAGTTATAATCTGGCAAGGACTAGATTATACCACTTGGATAAAAATCAATAAGAGGTGAGTTTGGATCAGTCATCAGTCTCCTATAGTGCTCAGGAAGTGCATGAGAGCTGCAGATAAACCAGTTAGAACCCCACAAGCGAGATAATTTTAAACAGAGGAGAGTGTGGCCAGTGGAAACCTTGCAGCTGGGAAGACCCCCAATAACTGATTGAACGGCTTGAATGGGGAACCTAGTTCAAAGCTTATATTCAACTGATCCAGATCCTTGAGATCAGAAGCAAATGGTGCGTAATGGTAAGGATAAAACCTGAAAGAGAGACAGACAAATGGTGGTTGTAAAAATCATCAAGTACAATGTATTCATGTTGCAACATAAAATCATTCAAGTACAATCAAAAACTAGTGTTTGAAAGTAATTCACATGAAGTAAATTGTTATTGCAAGACATGTTATTCATCATTGTTCTTCAAGGAAAAAACAGAAAGTCCCTTAGGCAGTAGGCTAAGTATATCTTTCCCTGTAAACTGAAGATGATCTTCACAAGATATGCTCACAATTGAAGAAAAAAATATTGGGGAGTGTGGGGCAAAGAAAGTGGTCTCCCCAATCCACCGCAGGAGAGCTTATTAAAGATGGCCAATACTGAGGCTGAAACGCACTCAACATAACCAGATTTAGAACAGAAATGGGGAGCAGGGGGGCACGACAGCAGTGAGAGTGAAAATGACAAAGAAGAAAAAGTACCACTGCCACGAACAAACCCCTTCATAGTAATAGCGCATTACCCAACACAAGCCTTCTGTGTACCTCAAAACCTATGCAGCAAATAAAGTAAAACTTGTGTTAGCCCACCATAACACAAAAGGCAATTGTGAAACAAAACAGATAGCAGAACTAGAAGGCAAGCAGCAGTTATATATAATAAAAAATCAGCATCAGGCATTGAGGACGCGTAGTGTGGAGGCATCAATGGTGATCGCATGAGGCCGTGAAAGTGAAAGAGTCACCAAAAAAGTGGTGTTAGCCCTACAAGTGGTGCTGTGGCTGCTGCCTACACTGCTGAACACTTAAGATACTTATGGGCTGTTCAAATTTCATTTATCCTTGGACCAAAAATTCGTTTTTTGTTCCTACAAGATACTGACACCAACATTAAAAAGAGAGAGAGAGAGAGAGAGAGAGAGAGTCTTCGACAACTTATTCCCTGCCAATGGACCAAACTGCAGTTCCTTGATGTATTTGACTTAAAGAAAAACCACATCAATTATCAACCATAACACATTCACTTAGGACATAAAAATAAAAAAAAACTTATATCAAACCAAATCACCTAATCAATCACCAATTAGCCAGAAAACCAGACCATGAAAGCGTATTCTCATATCGAATGGACCTCAATCTATGATAGTAAGATGCAAATACATTGACTTTAGACCACTAATACAAGAAGGCAGACAAAAAAGAAAGGAATGTTATAACGTGACCATTAACTGTAAACCCTAAACCCTAAAGACACAAAGGTAACAGCTAACCTACCACAGCGAGTTCAAAAGTGTGAAGCATACAGACTTTTCAAGCAACTTACAGTGAGGGTTGAACCATGGGTTATTAAGTTCCTTAACTAATGACCATGGCAATGAAGTTCAAAAAAACTCACGACATCTTTTCGTATGCAATCAAGTTCCTCCGCAGTTTGTGCTGAAAACTTCTCTTCATAATACCTCTCCTTCCAACCTGGCTCCCCCAATTTGACCTAAATAACAGAAGACCAGGATAATTAAAAACCAAGATGAATTGCAGCAGAAACTACAGTATGTTGATAATGTCGGAACTAAAACTGCTTGGAATTAACGTGGGGAATTATATGACATCTACTAAACCAGTTTTACATCCTTATCTATGGCCCACATAATAAACATGGTATAAAGGAAAACGTTTTTTCAACCACACAATTCATATTCATATTCTTTATAATTTGTGAACGGGCTATCTCATATTTCCCAGCATTGAAGAAACTAACGACCTTTTCCACTTAGGACGATATTTGTAAATATGTGAAACTAAAATGCAATCAGCTTTAGAAGTTCACACTTAAAGCTGATCTTCGATTCTGGTAGTTAAATATGTTATAGTGAGCAAGAAAAGGACAAGCAAGAGCAATCGACATTCAAGTATGTTCAAACCTTGTCTTCCTCAGGGTTTTCAGAGTTGAAAGCATCAGACTTCTCACGAAGTACCTCCTTTAGCTTTGTCTTCAATTCTTCTTTGTTTTCACATATCTAATAACCAATTAACAATTAGCACAACCTCTTAGGCAGTATTTCGTATTGCAATTCAGTAGATGTGACAATGATTGGTGATGAGATAAAAGGTGATACATTTCTGTAACTCCTCCCAGTAGACAATGATGATGACTGACAAGTTAATGAGTACTAGATGACATATACAATCATTCTTCCCAGATAGTAGTTTCATACCAAATAGAAAATTAGAACATGGAAATTAATGCTAAAGAATTACAGATGAGAAACAAGCTACATTAATATGCCTCTAGTAAGGCAGAAAAACATACCTCTGTCTCAAGACTATTCTCTGCTTCAACAATAGCAGCACCAACAGACGCCCCAGAGGACGAGCGTGCAGCTTTTCTAGCCCTAGCATAAGTTTGTTAATTTCAGATGACCCATACTTCTTATAATCAGTATAAAGAAATGATATGCACCTGGTAGCTTAACCAAGTTGACTCTCTTCTCTAATAGACATTGAGCTCACTAACCTGGACTCGGAACCCTTCTGCTGATACGGTGAGTGTGAAGGACCTGAAGCAAGGCGAGAACCATGAAAACGAGTGACTGGTACAAGAGACTCCGGTTTAACTTGAGGTTCTGCATCATCTCCTCTTTTTGATTGTGCCTTATCACGCTTGATTCTTTCAGCTTGCCTCTGAACAACATACGTCAATAAAAATTACGTTGGCAGCAAGAATTTGTGCAATAGGTTGTCAAATGAAGGGGGGTGCTATGAGCCAACGATGACCACTTTCTTGACACAAACTGCCTCCAATCTTGCATTGTAATGCATAAACAGATTATGCACTATGGAAACGTTGAAGTTTTAGTAGTTTTACATAGAATCCTTACACACCAAATGCAGGAAAAGTAGCATTTTATCTTCCAGTTCCCCGACGGTTTCTGAAACTTAACTTCCTTTCCTTGCTTCTTCTGGCGATATGCAAGGATCACCCCTTCGTTAACTCACCATTAGAGTGGTTCATAAAGTAGTACTTATACTGTCAGACATTCTAGGTGGCTATATGTCAAAAGGGACCTTTTCTAGCAGTGCAAAGATAAAAGTACCATTGTCTCGCATTCAAACATTCATATGCAAGTAACATAGTCAAGGCCAAGGACCACAGGCAGCGACGCCCAACTTAGCTGCCAGCAACACAAAGAAGGCAGACAGGCAGCAAAGCTGTCACACCGTTCTCACTCTCCTTTCCAAAGTCAAAACTCCCAAATGATCCAGCTTTGCCAGAGTTTGTCCCTTTCCCTAACTAAGCCAACTGTCAAGCACCTCTTGTGCGGCGCGTGCGTGTATGTTATGCTGACTACAGCTTTATTTACCAGCAGAAAACACTTATTAACTAACACTGACCTGATGCAATCGAGCCCTTTTCTGGAATATTTTGTCCTCGTATGATCCCACAGCCTGAATGAAGTGCTCCACCCTGCTAATATTCGGCTGAGAAACAATGAGAAGATCAACAACCATCCTTCAACACATCCAAAGCAAGGTCAAACACGAAATAACTTTCCCACATATGGTCAACTGAATACCTGGCTTCCGTCAGTCAAATATCCTCCCAACGACCTCAATTCCTTTTTATATACCGCCATAAGCAAATTAATTGCACCCTGAAAAAAAAAACGACACGGTAAAGTACAGCTGAACATAAACGTAAAATGGTAAAAGTAACATCCTCACAATGGCACCTCAAGCAGTAAACGAAAATAGTACACTTATGACTTAACATTAACACTTCAGAGGAGGAGTTGGGGGGTTTGTAGTGTGCCTCCACTTATGGGGTGCATCATTGGTCATAATTCTGTTCTGATTTACATATCGTTGTTAATAAGGAAGGTGGCTCACCATGATAGAAGGGGTTAAGGTTTCTTACATTGCGGATGGGCAGATGTGCAGATGTGTTATGGTTCAGATTCGTGTTAAGAAAAGGGTTAGTTGAGGAGGGAGGCTTGTAGAGGTAGGAGGACAATGGGTCAGAGCACCCGCAACTCTTCAATAAAGAGAGAGAGAGGGAACTAAAAAGGCTAGAATGCCATACTAATTTGACAATACAAAGGTGTTTGAGGATAAACCAACTAGAACGAGGTCAGTTGTGAGGATGATAAGATTTGGAATAGTAGGGTGCAAAGTCTTCGAAGGGATGTGATCTGTCCCAAACTAGAGGAGATGGTAAACCACGTAGAAGATCGTAAGTGCCCCTTTTACCTTTTTTTTTCATGGAGTTCAGGAGCCAATAGAAAAGCACCATCTGATCAAGTTATTAATTTTGTGAGGATAAAATTGGCAGAGACGACCAGAAATCAATGTCACAAGCTTAAATCATCTTACTAGGCTGCGGCAAATAAAAGAACGAGTAAGAATAGAAGTTTGGCAGGGATGTTTTTGATGTGTTGAAGGGAGTATCGGTACTTTCAAAGAGTTTCTTTTCCTTCTTGTTTTCTTTCTTCCATTTTCCCAGTAGGTTGTGTAAGGGTGGTGCACCCTTGGCAAGTTTAATAACCCAATTTTCTCTGATTTCAATCATAACAAAAGGATACAACCACCAACACCCATTTCTCTATGTTCTTTTACATTTTCGTTTCTGAAATCATGCAAGCGTCAACTGCGATCTTTACATGACATGTTCAAGCAAACCGTAAGGATCTTCATCATGCAAAGCAGAGAACAGTTTGATGCATTTGCTCATATACATGTATAGAGTGTATAGCTTTACAGGCGTACTATACCACAAAATCCAACATATACCATGCGGAAACCAATTTTGAGAAGAAATTGCTATACCCACCTCACGGATCTCCAAAGTGGGCATATGTGGTAAAAAATCGTTGCCAACAAAAAAGCACATGAAGATGAAGTCATCGACAATGCACTCCAAATCCATCTCGAAAGGCAGATTAGGAATCCTCATTTCGTATTCCAAATACTCTCTAAGAGTCCAAATGTTGAGAAACTGCAAAATGTAAACTTAAGGAAACAAGGACAAAAAAGAAAAGCCCAATGAAAAGAGAAAAAGTTTGTTCCCAGTTCTTCATTGGGATCAAAACAAACCTGGTAAGGTTTTTTGGCCACAACATCAGCATCACCTTTCTCATCAAACTCTCCAGCCTTTCTCTTTGCCTTACCTTCACAATCAGCTGCCAAATGACCCATTTGACCACATAAGAAGCATTTGCCTTGTTGTCCAGGGGTGAACACAACCTGACAAGAAATATTTGGAAATAGAAACCTTACTAACGACTGTATCATGGCTCATGCTAGAGATAAGAGCATCAATCAGTGTGATAAACAGAAGATACTCAGGCATTACAAAAAAGCAGCTTATCTTTCGTTTTCCTGACTATGTATTTCAACAGCTCAAAGTAAGAAAAAAAAACTTTAAATCCAAAATGCTAAAGGTTGACTAAGACAATATGAACATCTATGTACAATATATACTAACCTCCCTGAGAATTGAGAAATGGATTTCATGGGTGGCCAAAGCCAACATGATTAAATCTGCATCCTGTTGTTGCCACAAGCAAAAATACCATACAACACTGTACGTTAGAGCATAGCAGAAGAAGGAAGAAAGTCCTTTTAAAAAGCCAAATAAAAGGAGTATCCTTCGAAGGATTAACAGACATGCTGAAGGAAAATACGCACCAAGCCATACAAGCAATGGCGTGTGTTTGGGTCATAACCAGGAAGATTTCTCTGAAGACGAATATACGACATAATTTTATGTTCCCCTTCACCGGGGACATTGGCATCAGAAAGTATGACCTTCAAAACAATAAACAGATAAGAAAAAACTAGAGCACTTGTCTTTCACCACAACACAGCATAAAGGGCAAGGACACCAAATGCACGGCAAAAGAAACCAAAATAGTGAAAACTGCATGGAAACATGACATTGATGAGTGATGACAAGAACAATACCTTGGTAGATTTCCATCCAGGATCATTGTTAAGTCTCAGATGGATGTAGTACTGCAAAGCTATTGAGAGAACACCCATAAATTGAGTTCCTGGTGTGATAACATTCGAATCACAAGTTTGTGATTCCACCTTTGGGGGAAGCTTTCTGCCTTCCCTCTCAAACTCCTCGCGCAACAGCTCTTCTTCAGCTGCCTACAATAAAAGATGTCTCAGTTTATATTCTAAACAATTAGGTTTCAGAGAGTAACGTGAGGTTTACAAGCAAGAGGCACATACTGCATCTGCTGCATCTTTAGCAGCTCTAAACCGTCTCGACCGCTGCTGATTCATTTTTGCCCTCGGAGCAACACCATCTATCATGAATTCCAAGATGATCAATATAACAAAGTTGCTATGAAATGTCATTGATTTCCAGTTTACAGTGAAACAATATTTTATACTTATAACCCACCAATAGCCATGTACAGTAACTTTCGTGGTCGCACCATCACAAAAAGTCGATCTATGTAATCAAACATGCACTGGAACACCTCGTCAAAAGTGGTAGGAGAAGGCTGCATGATATAAACAAGCCCACTAAAGCACATGTACCTAAATCAGAAACTAATAGAACAAACATTTCAAATAGACAAATACTACTATTTTTTAGCTCCCTTTAATAAAATTTTGGAATCGTTTTCTTCATATTCCTTTTCTTTCTTTTGCTTCCTTTCTTTCTCCTTCCATGGTAGAGGAGAAAGAGAAAAAACAAGAGAGCTGTGAACTTCAAGTATATCGCCTTTCCAATTCCCATATCAGGTCGAATATAAGGCAAGTGCAAAAACCTTGAAGTGATATGCCGGAAATTGCTGTCAACTATCCGTGCACATTATAACTTATCTGAATTAACAAAAAAATCTACAAATTTCAGCTTAGAAATCTCACTCTTAACACCAAACTGTTATTTTGAAAGGGAAAAAAAATGCAACAAGAGATAAATCTACGGGAAATGTAAATTTGACTGCAGAAAACAAGTAGTACCCGATCCTTGGGGCAAAAACAGGGGTGAACAATCCCGTTCATGTCGAGATAGAGGTAGTCGAATTTTGGTTATTAGGGTAAGGTTTACTTGTGTCAATTATGTTTGTTGTCCATGCACATTATAACTTATCTGAATAAGCAAAAAGCCTTCAAAATTCCACAAACAAAAATAAATAAATCTCACTCTTTTGGGAATCCTGACGATTCAAAACCAACAATATATGCATGCGAATAAGCTTAAATTAGAAGTTACCCGTTAAAAGCTAACAAACAAACCATGTAACCTGATTAAAAACAAAAACCTATAGTTTATATTGATAACTCAGGTGTCGGGCAGCTTTCGCGCACCACAACTAATCCCATGGGACCAATCCCACTTGCAGGGGTCCCAATTAAAGCCAGAGCAAACCCCAAGTCCTCAAATCATATTCTTTCCCACATGTTTGCGCATGAATGAGAAGCAAACAGAACGAAAATCAACTCATTGAGATTAACTCGTAAAAAAAACACAAAGAAGGATAAATCATTGAGCAAAGTAAATTAGAGAGACAGAAATCAAGTAATACCCGGTCCTCGGGGTGAAAACAGGGGTGGATGATGCCGTTCATGTCGAGATACAGGTTATCGAATTCGAGGTTGTTAGGGTTGGGTTTGCTCGTGTCGACCGGAATCTTGATCCCGTCGATCACGACGGCTTCTTCCTCAATCACGTCCACCACCACCATCGGGTACTTCTCCGCCAACCACCGGTAGAACGCCGGTACTCCCATTACAACACACAGAGAGAGAGAGAGAGAGACAGAGAGAGAGAGAGACGGGCGGGATTCGGCTAGGGCACCGAAACGGAAGATTTTTTTGTGATTGCGGGGCAGGGAGAGTATTTATATGGGGGATTGGATTTGGCAAGTTGGGATTTTATATGCGTACGTGGTCCGACTGTCGCCTCGTTTATACTTTCTGTTTACGGAAAAAAATTCAGTGCTGAACGAGTACCACGTGGTGTCCACTTTCGCATCGGAACCGTCCATTTCATTTTTGAATGGCTCAGATTTGGAGACAGAAAATGAGAGAGAAAGTGATGGGGTGAGAGAAGAGGGAGAGTTTCAATCCGAGCCGTCCAAAAATATATCGAACAGTTCAAATGCGCCCAACGAATATCACATGGATATATCCGCTCGGTCAAAAATCTCTTTGTTTAGGGCAAAGTACACGTATGTAATTATTAGAGCGCTTCCTAGCCTCTTTTTCTCTTTTTCTTTTTTGCCACATTGTATAATTAGCAAGATGTGTTAGATTGTCATGTTTCTAAATTTTGTGCCAAATTTCCATAGATTATTTATCAAATATTCAAATTCAACATTTCCTTTTCGTTTTATTGAGCCAAGAATCTAAAATTATCATGAGATAAAGGAGAGTGATCAAATTCACATTCGATTTCGGAATGTGATTACTGGTTGGATGTTTAGAAATCGTATTCTCAATTCATGTTTATCCCAAAATGTGGGAATAAGTATGGGATCACATTCCTATTGTTGTTGCATCTAAATTTCGAAATCATGAAAATATGGTATCACATTTCTATTATTTCTCAAAATTCCTTTTATAAATTACCAGTTCTATGAATTGATAGATAAAAGCATAAAAATACATACAGAGCTGTCTAACGTGCAATCGAATTGCATACTTGCCTGCCGACATTAAATTACAATACTGGAGCCCACAACTATGGCACCACCAAATAACAACCTTGAAATATTACAATCCCGAATATTATTATTTAATTCAACAGCAGTACAACAATATCCAAATATTAACCATACGATAACCATATAGCTAACTTTACCCCTGTATCTTGAAATGGTTTCATAAACACAAAACCATTCCAGTGAGCGTTGCGATATACCAAGGTTACATAATCAACATGGGAAATGATCAGATAAAGATTTGATATTTTCATAAGAAAATGGTAAACAATTATTTAAGATAGAAAAGTCACTTTTCAAGCTCAAAACTGCTAAACCACATTATCGAAAGAAAAGTCAGTTTTCAGGCTTGAAACTGCTAAATCACATTTGAGAAAAATGTGCATATCGAACGATGCATCTATCATGAGCGAAACATCGGCAATTGATCTGGGAAGCGACCCCATAGGCAGTAAATGATATCAAGTCTCTAGGATACCCGGCTATATTCTTTAACACTTTGGGCGCCAAATCTCAATGCCCTGATTTCTTTTTCGATACGCATAATACATTTCATTATTTTTCATTGAAAATACATATCCCATGCTTATCTTTGAAATTCTATATTTCCAATTATGCTCATTCTGCATTAGACGCTTCTGTACAAGTTGTCTATTTTCACAAATTTAATGTTTCATAGTCACAAGACATTAAAAATTAAGCTATGTAACCAAGGTATATTCACAACTCACCTCTGTAACATGAACCCGAGCTACTACACGTAAGTACGAATTCTAATTGAACACCCGGAGAGGAGAGGAGCCGGCCGGGAGGATTTTTGCCGGAGAAGAAAGGTGGCAGGGGCGGTATTTCCAATGAGTGAATGAGAGGAATAAAGTGCTGAGTAGGAGAGTGCAAGGAAAGAGAATATAGGTTGACTTGTATTTCAAGGGAAAGATGGGGAACAAGATGTGAGACAAAACTTGCGTCTATAAATAGGTGTATTAAATTGTGTCCTCGTTAGGTAGTTTTTATGTGATATCTGTGTTTAGTTTGCAATTTTGAGATTTATTTTTGAGATAAAAAAAAATTCTATAAATTTGTGTATTTTTTTGTCTTTAATAAAAAAAATTAACATTTTGACAAATTCTTTTACTTTTTGAATAGAAGTACGTTATGTGCATCAAAAAAGTATAAAATAAGTAAAAATTTTGACAAAAAATCACTAAAGACAAAAAAACCACGAATGATGAAACAATCAAAACTTTTGGAGATATTATTTTTAAGAGGAGAACCAAACATCCCGTTTTGGGATGAACTCTCTCTTATGAAATTTATCCATTAATTTGGTTTGTGTCAATTTCACTTGACCCATTAGATTTGGTTTTTGAATAATTTTTTGGCCTTATTTCTTTAATAATAAAAAAAAGGAGAGAATTAAAGACTTCTAAACAACCAAAAATAATGAAAAATTTAGTGGTGGCGAATTTATATAATTTGGAGATAATTTCTTCTTTTAATATAGTAATTGCATTTTTCAAAATCGTTGTGGTGGAGGCCACTGCCACTTGACTTCTCTAGCTCCATCATTTCTTCCACGTCTGACATAATATGTATATTTCGAATCGAACACATCAACTCGAGACATATTTTTGTTTGAATGTTTGTATCAACAAACAACTATGTTCGTTTTGGGATTTTTGGTAATGAGTTGAGAGAAATAAATAGAGAAATCAAAGTAACAATTGTGAGAAAATTTATTGGAGACCGTGCACAGAGAGAATCCAAATCGAAAATCCCAAAACGACGAACATGGTCTTGTCCAAGTCAAAGAAAAATCCACACTGCCAAAGAAACAAGGAGAAAAATCTGTTTCACTTCCACCACAAAGATCGAGAATCCTGACTCAAGCTTGATCTAACATTACGAAGGTTTAAAAGTCACAAAGATAGAGCTCAAAACAAACCTCATTTTGTAATCTTGCTGACCAACAACAATGTTTACTTCTCGAACACTTCGCTAATTCTTGCTAGTTTCACCCATGTTTGGGTTGTCTAAAAATTACGGATGAATAATCAACCAGTACTTATATCTTCACATAAGTTTTAAAAAAAACTGTCGAATTCATAATCACAACTTCATATACAACTTCACAAAAAACTACCTCACAAAGCATTCTCTCCAGAAGGAGACTAAGCAAAACGAGCTGCGGGGTTGAACCAGAGGGAGCCACATGACTGCGGTTTACCACTGATTGAGGACTCAAAACTATGAAACAAAGAACAGTTTATTTTCTGAAACTCAGCTTAAAAAGCAGCCTAATGGCCATTTTTCACTTTGAGGAGAAGAATCTACTAATCCCACGTGAATGTTTCTCCGGAGTTGGAGTAGAAGCTGAAGAAGATGATCCCGACTTGGTTGGTCGATGTTTTGTATTCTTCGAACTGATTGGTGATCTCAGGGGACTAATTGCTTCAGTACTCTTGGAGGGACTGAAAGGGGAATTGTATATATTTGGGGACTCACCACCTGTTTTGTGCGAATTGCTACATTCCAGCTCGAGTCCGGTGGTAGTTGGTTCTTCTTCAGTAGAACCATCACCCTTCTGACTCCTTTTATTGAGTGGAGATTCCATAGGTTCTGTTTGAGGACGCATAGTGTTCAACTGCTTGCCAAGAAGAAGTATGGTTTCTTGACACTCTGCTAGCTTCTCTGCTGCAGCAGCAAAATCTTTCTCCTGCAATTACCACAAGGATTCGGAAGTCCATAACTTTTGCTACATCACCCCAGGGGTTAAAACTAGGAACTTGCAGTAATCACTTAACATGAAAGTAAATTGAACAGCATATCGCCAAATTCCCAGGTCAAAGATTCAGTTCATCTTATCTTTTTTCTTTAATACATAGAACATGTTATGCAGCCCAATTAAAGGCGGAGCAAAAAAGCCATGTATGGACTGCCTCAATACAGGAATTGATAGCACACAGGTGGGAGTCAAATACAACTAGGAGAGGCGAGAGAATTGAGCAGAAAAATCCCACTTTTATGCTTTGAATAGGAAAATTCTGATAAGAAGTTGAAAGAAAAAGCTGTCAAGTATACCAAATGCAAACTCAAGCTTGAGAGTCTCAACTCTAAAGTTCAAGAGAACACGTGACTCAATGACAGCTTGTCCAGTGCGGCAGATAGTTTGTTACAGCAGTTAGCTTAGTTGGTTAGTTAGCTTAGTTAATTACTTGTTAGCTTAGTTAATTACTTAGTTAAGTGGGTTGATTAGCTTTGTATAAATAGCTAAGTGATGCTATTGTTTCTGTAATGCGAATACATTCAGTTGAAATGAAATGAACAATTTTCTCTCTCGCTAAAAAGTTGTTAAAAGCCACAAGCACCTAGAATCATATTGAATGAACTTTCAGAGAGTAAGCAACTAAGCATAACTTTAAAAAAAAAATCAATTGAATGCATGCAGAGGCAAATCCTTCAAACTTTATATTTTCGCCACACAAATAACGTGCTTTTAGAAGTAATGGCATAGATAAGCATATGAGCAACTCCAAAATTGGAAAACAAGGTGGATATAAGCCCCTTACCTGGTTAGTCTTAATGTCGACATCAGCCACTGTGCTGCCCTCATTCCTTTCAAAAAAAAGAGCAGGTAGGAATCAGATATAATATAAATTCGGTTAAGGTTTCAGCAAATATGAATCAACAGATGCAGATACATATGTTAATGCATAGGCAAACATGGTGCTACCAATCATTACTTAAGAATTCGTACCTTGGAATTGAATGACGGAAAATCAACATTACTTGATAACCCATTTGTTTGATGCGATGACCTAGTAACAGACCAATATTTGTGGACACAGGAAGTGCAAAAGGAAACTACGGGAAACACAAGAAAGGGTGTGATCACCCAAATACAATTGAAGTTCTCAGAGGAAGAATTATCAACAAAGGAGAGATGAGGACACATAAGGGATAAATACATTTTTACGTTTTTTCTTTATCCATTTTGGTAGTGATGGTCAGGCATTGCCTACCAATCAATTTTTGAGAGCACGTTTGGATGACAAATTTCAAAATGTGCTTCTTAAGGACTGTCTTGGGAAAGAACCACTTTCAACGAACACTGAAAAGATGTTTGGAATGTCTCCAAAACCATGTTTGCCAAAAGAATCGATACACATTGAAAATGGTGGAATGTTTGCCTTCTCAAGACTAGTATGATTCTGAAGCAGCAACCTAACATGGATTGAGTTTTCTAACCTATGTAGTTGCTCTTGAAGATCCTTATATCTGGCCAATGCATCCTGATGGTTCCTCTTTTCTTCTTGAAGCTCATTATCCAAACTTTCAATTTTGGCTAGCAAAAGATTCACTTCGATTTGCACCTCCTCGGCGCGTGTTTCAAGAGACTTGTACGACTCAGCCATACATTTCAGTTGTGTCTCGGCCAAGCTGTTCGACTTTTGAGCAGATGCCAATTGTGACTTAACTTCTACCAGTTTTTGTTCTGTTTCCTGTAACTGAGTCTTGGTGCTTTCCAGATTTTCAGAACACCTGCCCAGTTCCAAAAACAAGTTGTCTCTCTCCAGTTTCAACTGTTCAAACTCCTCGGGTGAGCACTTCCCTGATGCAGCATTTGATACAAAGGTTGGGATGGACCTTCCTTCATGCGGAATGTCAGGATCGGAAGTGGAATCAGAAAAGTGAGCACAACCATTTGAAACCACCTTATTCTCAGGTAGAGCAACCTTGTCTATGCAATCAGAACTACTATTTTCCCCTTCATTGTTCTTGTAACCCAGGACATTAAACTGAAGTTCGCTTGCTTTGTTCAAAACACGTGAAAGGTCAAGAACAAAATCAGGCAAAGGTATTTTGCTGTTAATTACATCATCAAAGGTGGAGGAGAACTCCTGAATTTTGTGGCTCAGTCCATCCCCATTAGGACATGTGCCCTCCATAGCCATAGCTTCATCACCCAAAACCAATACAAACTCAAGAATCCAAGATATGGCAACTGCCAATTCTTGGTTAATGGTATGCACCATTTCTATACCCGACTTACTATCTTCAGACAAAGATATCTCCTTCTCTTCAGCTACCACTTCAGTGCCCTCGGGACAAGCCTGTCTATCACAACCCATAGAGCGTTGATGCAGATTATCATGTGTTTCCTGCACAGCACATCGGATGTCGTCCAAAATCTTTTCAACACCGCCATCCATAGGCATGGTCTCAAACAACATAGAGATCCTTGACTGGAGCTTCATCAACAGCTGTGGACCAACATCAGATTGTACAAAAGGTACCAACAATTCCCCATTCAAATGGAAAGAGGGATTAGTTGGCACTTCTACTGAAGTATCTTGATTTGCAATTACAGATATCGTATCATTTGAAACATCTTTACCAGAGATGGCTTCGTTTGATTCATTTGACACATTTGCCAATTTCTCCATCTCCAGGAAGTCATCCATAAGCTCCAGTTGATTTTCATTTTCAGACTTATTAGATTTTTCAACATTATTTTCCTTCTTGATCACTATAGTAGCCCAAGAACCAGCACAACTTCCTTCATCATCATTTCCATCATCAGACATGGAAGTGAAGCTAGGTGGACTGCCATTGTTTTGACTAAAGGAACCTTCAGTGGGAATCTGAAGATTAGATTTTGAGGGACTCTTTTCTAGATTCTTTGCTTGCAGTTGCAATTCTAAGCTTTGAAGCTTGCTAGCTGTCTTAGCAAAAATATTCCTAGAAGCTTGCAATTCACTATTACGCTTTGCCAAAGCTTCTTTCAACATCTTTGTTTCCTCTTCCATTGCCAAAATACGTTCCGTGAGAAACTCATTCTCTTTATGGAATTTTCGATAACTGTCAAGGGAAAATTCGGGCACCTGATATGGGTGTGGACTAGGAGGCTTTGTGGGAGACCTCCTTACTCTATTTTCTCCATAATCGTGACCTAAGCTCTCAACTTCTAACTTCATTTGGGCCAATGCAGCGGGACCCGGCAATTTCTTCTTCACAAGACCACGCAATCTTTGGCATTCTGCTTCCAACTTAGCTATTTTCTTTGCTCCTTCTAAATGCTGCTTGTTGGCCACTTCTGCAGATCTCACACTCATATTCTTTTCCTCATTTCGGATCTCCAGCTCCTTCGTAACTACATGGAGTTCGTATTTAAATGAATTTATTTCTTTTTCACACGATTCTATATTGCTCTTCAGTAGTTCAATCTCTGCCTCCGCTTGTGATTTTTCTTCGCTTATTTTGATCAACATGTTAGAACGCTCTTGCAATGATCTCGACAGTGCGGCATTCTCTGCTTCTGATCTTAGGAGTTCTTGGTCCAAGTTACCCATTTTTGCTTCAAGTTCAAGCCTTACTTTATCCCACTGCTTTGTCTTCATTAGAACTACATCATGCAATTTCTGTTCATGTTCTTCTTTCAAATTCCGTATTTGCCTCATGCACTCCTTTAGAGCACCATCTAAATGCGAAGCTCGATCTTCAGCCGTAAGCTTTAAAAGTGTGACAGATTCTAAATGATTTTTCAGCGTCAAAGCTTCCGCCTCGGCCTTTTCCCAACCTACAGCATATATACTATTCAGGTTATAAAACGCATAGAAAATCAACAAAAGACAATTTGGTCCCTAAGCAAAGTTCCTCAATATGCATCCCCTACATTTCATATGGAAAGAAAAAGATATTCACCGTCTTTTCCTGCTACCTATCTCCATTATGTCAAATTATACCTGAGACAGCTTCTTCAGCAACTTTGGCATGCTGTTTCACCATGTTCTCCTTATTAGTCATCTCTGTTTCAGCTGCCGATAGATTTTCATTCAATTCCTTAACATGATCCTCCAAAGTTTTCACCTGATCCTCATACATCTTTACTTGAGTCTCCAACCCAGTAAGCTGTGAGTATGACTCCACAGAGATTTGAACATAGTTTGATTTTTTGTAGTTATCCTGAAACCAGATAGAAGAATCTACTAATGATAAACAGTAACACAGAAAGGGGATCTAAGAAGTACTATAATGGATGAAGCACTGGAATTGCAAAAGATCTACCAATGCTTGCAATTAATTATCTCATTGGATCGACTATGACCAGTCCACCTCAAATTGCAATATACACAGCAATGCAAAAAAAGAAACAAGTACGCCGAAAAAATTTAATCAGTCCATTAATTAGTTGTTTTACCGTTCCATACAACCTTGGACTTAAGGTTTCATTTTGCTGAAACAATTTTCCCTAGTCAGCAATTGCCTAGTGGAGGTGGTGAGTGGAGTTATTCTCTTACCCTTCCGTGTTAAAAAAAAGTTCTAACTGCAGTGAAAAAGAAAAAACCTTCGTAACATCTTACAAACTGCAGCCAGGAAAAAATATTTTAGCTTCGCTCAAAAAAGGCTTCTCTCTAGTCTCCTGATGTGTCACATTCAGTGTTACTCTTAATCTTCCAGAGGGTATCGGCATTAACCTTTCCAATTTTAAACATTGAAGTAGCTTGAATTTTTGCTCAAGCTATAACAGATAGTCAAAGATAGTAAGAATATAGAAAGCTCTGAAGCAGTTTGTAATAGTTTTAATAAGGAAACACAGATATGCAACAAGAAGCTCCAACAGACTGTTAAATACATGAAGAAGCACACACACCAAACAATCAGATACAAAAAAGCTACATTCATCAAACACATGCTGAAAATTTGCTGGATGAACAACATAATCAGAGAGGGCTACAGATAGGACTCTTCTGAGACTAGTTAAGTGGGGAACTCCACACCCTTTCCCCAACAGACCCAATCCCCTCATTTCCCACGAGCAAAATTCTGTGTGCACAGGTATGGGTTACATGGCACCACTTGAAAGGATCTAACTATAATACACTGAGCTCTTTAAAAAGAAGAAAAACGATAAAATCACGGGTTACGTGGAAACATATTAGTAATTGCTTTCACAGCTTTCTTATTGGCTATTTGGACATGAAGAATCAATAGTGAGTATCCAAATAGGCGTTGACAAAAAATGGGCGACAAATAGTATTTTTTAAAAGTAGAATGAAGGAATTAAAGCATTATCTGTTACCTGATCACCCAGCGAACCAGACAAAACACCAGCAGAGTCCGAGGCAAGAATTTCTTTATCAGCTCCAGCCTTACCAGATGATTTCTTCTTCCAGGGCCAACTCCGTCTCTCCATTTCAGACTGTAAGTATGCACATACACAACTGAGTCGCATACTACAAAGTAATAGTAATTTGAGAATTTTTAATACAAATCAACATGCATCTTCCTTATTCCTACAGTATTTCTTTTTCCCGGACAAGTTAACATTTAAAAATGTTAAACCAAAATAAACAAATCAACAAAACATAGTTATTCTCTGCAATTAAAAAAAATACCTAGTGCACTAATGGTTGCTGTTTCCAGAATTAAGTATTATAGAACTCTTCAGGATTTTACTTATCAAAATACAAACACTCGTTGTTTTCATTTCTAACCAATTTTTTTCAACAATAGCAATACATTCTTTCAACAAACCGGTTTACAAAAAAAACCAGATTCCATATTTCGCGAAACCATCAACCAAAAAAGTTTTCAATATTTTAGGAAAAATGAAAACAAAAATCAATATCCCTAATGAGCAGAGACGTCTTTATTTGTAAGAGAAGTTTTTTTTTACCTGAGGAACCGTGGACCTTAGAATAGTGAAACTACTTGGGCTAGATTGATTTGGGTTTTCCATCGAGAAACAAAAATACAGAGCATGTAACACGAGTTGAATTTCATTTTCTATATTTCAAAAAAAATGAAAAGAAAAAACAAAATTCATGTCAGACATCTCCAGTAGTAAGAGAAATCTTTATACCAGAGGCACTGTGGAACTTAGAATAGCGAAATCAGTTGAGGCTAAATTGATTTCGCTGAACAATTCAGAAAGAAAAACACAGGAAATAAACACAAGCGATCTCCAATAGTAATAGAAATCTTTATCCAATAGTAATAGAAATCTTTATACCTGAGGCACTGTGGAGCTTAAATTAGTGAAATTAGTTGGGCTAAACTGATTTGGGTTTTCCTTTCAGAAACAGAATAACACAGGAAATAAAAAAAAGAATTGGATTTCCATTTTCTGTGACCATTCTGTGTCAGAAAACGTTATCGCGTATTCAACCCTGAAAAACATGCCTTAAACGTGAGATTCCCAAAATCTAGTAACCATTTTCATATGTCAAAAAGGAAATAGGTCACATGCACCGCGAAATTAGGCCCAGATTAATTTCCTTTGACCTTCACTCCACATTTATAAAAAAAAAAAAAAAAACTCTTCATTTTTTTTCATACGCTTCAATCAATGCACATCAAACCAAAGCAAATAAAGCAATCAGTTGCGGGATATCAACACAAAGATTACTTTTTTGTTATGAAAAAAAAAAAACGAACCAGAAGAAATTTCGCACTAGAAACGGCGATGTCGTATTAAAAAAGCAATCTTTTGTCCTAAAATATCGGGAGATTCATGCAATTCGAGGCAATCAAAGGCGTTACGAATTTCACAGCGAATAAACACAGAACCGAAACAAGTGCTGTAGAAAATCAAAACGGATAAGTGAAATTCGGCTTACATTTCGGAATTATAATAGGCCAAAGTAAAAATAGTCAGGTAAAAGCAAACTCTAGCACACCGACAAGAGAGAGAGAGAGAGAGAGAGAGAGAGAGAGAGAGAGAGAGAGAGAATTACTAGTAAATAATACTGTAGAGTTTTTCAGAAAACATGCGAAGTGAAAAACAAAAACAGGGGTTTCAGAGAAGGAATCGGGAAAATCGAGAGAGAAGAATCCGAGAAGACAGTGGAATTAAAAAAACAATCAGACTTACCAATACCAATGCAGCTACCTCCTAGAGAGAGAGAGAGAGAGAGAGAGAGAGAGAGTAAAAGCAGTGATTTTTCTGTTCTATGTAGAGAAAGGAGAGAATGTGTGTTCGTCGATGTTTCGGGAGAGAAAGAGTGGAGAGAGAGAGAGAGAGAGAAAGAGAGAGAGAGAGAGGAGGTGGCGGTGGAGGGAGGAGGGGGGTAAAAATATTCGGGGGAGTTTAGGTGCCAGTTGAAAGGGCAAAAATGTCGAAAGCTCCAAACCATCGGCCTTTATATCTCAGTAGCTTTAATAATTTTTTTTTTTTTTGGGTCTTGCTAACTTTCGTCTATTAAACGGAAGATAATATATCAATAAATTTAAATGAATTTAGATATTAATGCATATATATTACGAATATTAATATATTTTCACAAATATAAGTACATTATTTTTGGATATCAATACACTTTTTATTTATTACATTCTTTGTACAAAATGTTAGAATAATCCCTTTTTTTAGACTATTAGGAATTTCTATTAGCACGAAACGCACCCTCTCTTTTGTCTGTATGCACACTCACCTTTTTTTTTAATCTTTCAAACAACTACTCCTATATAGTGAGCTCTTTTTTTTTATCTTTAATAAAAGAAAATAAAATGGTGAGGGTATGGGCAAGAACAGAGAAATTTTTATTCATGTGGGCACAAATTAGTTACAACGATAAAATCTTTTTAACTAAACTTAACCTGTATGTATGTAACTCATAACAACTATACATATTGGTTACTACATGCATAGCTCCGCCTTCAAATTAACGGAAGAGAGCGAGTTTCCACCAAAAAGAGATGGTAGAACTTGAGAAATAGTCTCACAAATATCCAAAAAGGAAGAAGTGAATTTAGAGTATTATTAGTGAATATTATCACGAATTTATTGTGTATCAATAAAATATGTAAGGATTTTTATATAATTATTCAAAATTGAGTGAGCCCCATGCCCCGCGGGCACACACCTTAGTCCCTCGGTACAATGCCCACAAAGTACGTTAGTTTCAAGGGATTCGAAGGCTGTCTATAATCTTAAACTCCAACTAATTGCCTCTCATGGCGCTCAAACCAAGCCTCTACTAAAAAAGGTCGCAAGTGATGCCAACGAAGTTAAGAGCTCATTGATCTTATTTGACTAAGAAATGTTACGTGTAAAAAAATAGGCAAAAAAAAGACTTTTAAAATGTATATGAACGATTCAGATGCACTGCACAGTGAATCTAAGCCATGCATGTATACTTTAAAAGTCTTTTATTTATTTATTTTCTTTGTCTCTAGCACTCTTTTATTTGACCCTATGGTCCACCCAATTAAAAATGTCGGGCTATTTGATTTTTCACCAATCAAGTAGGCATCATACTGGCTCTACGTATCACAGCCTAGTTTGAGGCTGGTAGGGTTGCAAAAACCAATGAACTGTCAATCTTGTCTACAATTTGTTGGACTATGGCAGGCGAAATTCAATGGTATTTCCGGGTTCTTCTGCATAAAGAGACCAGAGATTGGAGTCTCGTCGTGCGTGTTTATGGGTTCAGAGTTATGGATAGTATCTAAGTTTTTCGTGAACTAATTTACTAAGGTGGTGTTTCGGTTTCTAGAAAAAGGAACTTTTAGAAAAAGAAGGTAATTTCAAGTTTAAAAATTATGTGTTTACGCAAATAATTTTTCTACCGATATGGATCTTATTTGATAGATTTCATTGAGATTTTTTATACGGTGCAAAAAAATATTAAAAAAATATTTTTCATTTTATATGTGAGTTTAAAATTTGAAGAAAAAGAACTTTTTCAAAAGGAAAGCTTACTGGAACGGCACCTAGCTCCTTTTTAACTTTCTGTTGATGCAGAGCGGGTGGCAAAATAAAAACAAAAATCTACATTTAGGGCTACAATTTGAAAATGTATTTTTTATCCGTACTTCATTTTGGACTACAAGCAAATTATTGGGTGTTACAAGGAGCATTGTTCCATGACCAAAAAAAAAAAACCAAAAAGACACAGAGCATTGTTCATTACATGCGACCTCCTGTGTTATTTGGGCAAGAACCGAATTCCTAATTGCATGAAATATAAGTAGTTGGCAATTAGTCCATAGCCAAAAAAACACATTTTTGTGTATCTCATCATGTCGAGTTTAGTAAATTTCTTTTCCTTGTCTTCGTAGAGAGTTTGTATGGACTTAATTTGTACTAATTAGACCGTCAATCAATTTAGATTGTCGATATCTAAGGGGAGGAATCTCGATCTTTTCCTACGTACAAGCTTATAATCACTTTCAAATTACTTTTTTATGAAACGATAATCTCGAGACGTGTTTAATGTTTTCTATAAAAGTCCAAACATTGTACATTGTACAAACCAATAATAGAGCAAGACAGTTGCAAATCTATTATCGAAAGACCTTTTTGTCTTTTTGTTGGTCTTTTAAAAATTGATGAAACCAAACGATAGGTGTTTGTGTTTTAATTTGTAAATTTCCTTCCCTCAACACCATTTTGGTACAGAACTATTGGCCTGGATGATAGGACTAATTTAAAAAACAAAAAAAAAAAGAAGCTAAATTTATTGCCAAATTTGACAAAGCAATCACTTTTTTACTTTTTTTTACCAGCAACTTTAATTTGTGGGTGAAGCACTGCAGCCTAAGTAGCTTTTGCACCAAATATTGAATAAGCCCATTTGGGCATATTTTTTGGTCTTTTTATTGAGTTTTTGGGGTAGTTTTCTAGCATTTTGTATTAAATTTGCGTCAAATTTTTATATTAATCGTTCGAAGAGATGAATCCAAAAAGTATATAAAAAAAAGCTTATTGGCTGATAAAAAATATATGTATAATAAAAATATAGATGAAAGTTGAAAAAAATTCCGAAAATTCAATCATGACAGTTTGTTAGCGTCTTTTAACATCCTTTTTTCAATTTGACTTATGTTTTTATACTTATTCAATTCCCTTCGTTGGATGAAAAAAAATAAAAAAATCCCTTCGTTGAACAAACAACGCAACGCTATATAAAATCAAAACGAAAGATGAAAAATTCTAATAAAAATTCAATAATATTCCCTCCACCCTGATTTATTTGTTCCCTTTTTGACTTATACATGTCCCAAATTGATTATTTAATTTCAAAATTAATAGCTCAGATTAATGGATTAGATTTGGTTTCCTTAATAAGTTGAAAATTTGAGATTGGACAAACAAATCAGGACGAAAGGAATACCAATCATCTTAAATAAAAATTAATTTAGTCCAAACGCACCTCTCCGGGCGAAGAGAATGAAACGCGTCCGTAACGCGGCGACGGTGACGGTGACGGTGCGGCGACGGAGCCGCGGTAGGACGGAGCAGCGTCTATGCTACATGCAGTGGCATGAATCTATCAATCTGAAAGGACGGGTGTGGCCTGGGGCCCTGGGCCGACCCCACGTATCCCACTGTAATAATTTGCATGCTTTTAATTTTGCGGGGACCACGTACGCTCAACCACAGAAAAAAATCGTACGCCGCGTGGCAATGAAACGGGACCCCACCTTGAGTTTTAACCTACTCCTAGGTTCTCTCCACGGTCAGGATGCCGGAGTAACTTACGTTTTATGTATGGTTCAATTATAAAATAATAAAATAGGTCATTTACAATAACTCGACGAGACTAGAAAATTTATAAAATAATAATTTCTTTTGATCTGATCTTAAAAATCAAACGTTGAGCAAATCCACCAACAATCCGGACGAGAGTCTCCGGACTACCTAGGTTTTTATAAGCTCCTACTAATAACCAGCTTGTTGGGTGATCAAAGAAAAAAACCAGCTTAACACTGTCGGCAGCAATAAAAAAAGGAGTTGGGGGGCTGCTGTCCCTTGAGGGACAGCAACGTGCTGTTCCGGCCGAGAGGACCCCGCTCCGGTCTCGCTCCGACGATCGGAAACGGTTACTTCGTATTGCTCATTGAGTTGAACAGATATGTAAAAAAATTAGCTCAATCGGATATCATTAAGTGCCTAATCGAAAGCTTTTTGTCTTGAAAAGAATGGATCTGAAACACTGGATCAAATCTACTAGAACCCATTATTGACAAGTTATATGTATTCCGATCAAGTATTTAAAGATATCAGATCAAACTGATTTTTTGCATACTTGTTTAACTCGACGAGCTCTACAGAATGAGCGTTTTCGATCGCCGGACCAAGACCGAAGCAGGGCCCCCTCGACCGATACAGCACTCTGCTGTACCTTGAATGGACAGCAGCCCCCCAAGTCCCTTGTCTCCAATCTAAAGATATCCAAATAACACTCAAGTGTTTTTTGATTATTTGTCTCGATTATCTGAGAACTCTTTTTAATTCTCTCCGACACTACTTTCGTGCGAAATTTTAATTATTACACATATAATTATACTGATCCCGTTTTGATGCGATCACGACTATGTATTTTCCAATGGCATGAATGTTTAAGAAAATCAAAACCAAAATATTTACAAGTTATAAATGTTTGAAAGCGTAAGATAAGATAAGATAAGATAAGATAAGATTGTACGTGATCTGTTTTCAACTTGTCTTTGAATATGAGGACTCAAATTGAGGGATGCAAATGCAATATGACTGGAGAATTTCAATTCCTTAACCTTCGCCCGCCCCCCAACCCCAACCCCAAATTGCTCAAAAAAAAAATTATTCCGTGATTCAAGATCAATGCTCCTCCCTCACATATAAGTACGTGAGTTGTACTTTTAAGGTCCCGTTGTGTTAAAATTCTTATTTTTTAAGTATTTATTTACCGTTACAAGATAGATTTTCTTCTCATAAAACATACTTCAAATTCAAAAAAAAAAATTACTTACTTAAAAAATAAGTACTTATTTTATTTAGTAGACGGAGACTAAGTGGATAGATCTAACACATTTTTACAAGAGGGAGAAGGTCATTATTCCCCAAGCACAACAATAACGTCACAAACAAAAGGTTCATAATTAAATAAAGGTATTTAATTAATTTTCATTGTCCTCTTTTTTATACCCACACTCTCTTTTTGTCTTGTTGTATTGTGAATTTATAAAATTAACCTTTCGTTTGTTTACTTTTTCATAATTGAAAAGATAATACTGTAAATTTACATTAAAAAAATAAAAAGATAAATAATTATTTTAAAAAAATATAAAAATCACTACCCTTTAAATAATCCAATCGTTAATAGCATATTTGCATGTTAATCATTACAAACAGTAACGTTCGATCAATCACGTAAAAGTTAAAATTCGTTGAATTAAGACAAGACCATGTCAATCCATCCCATCATGCCGTACTCGTCCCCATTGGCAAGATCAGATTTTTGGCCCCAAGTTATTTAAGAGAGAGAGAGAGAGAGAGAGAGAGAGAGGAGAACAGGTTCAATAGTTTTCATCCTTGGCCCTTGCGTACTTAAATTACCTGCATCAAATAATAAAATGAGTTGATCCATCAAAATTCATGTCAAGAATTACATACTAACTCTTAAATACGATCTTAAGTTCAAGAGCTGAAACTTATTCTAGATTCGAGACCATCCAAATGCTAGTGAACTGATCTTACAACATCATCAGTTCGGTTTAAAAGAGATTTTAGCGTTTTACATTAGTTTTAACTAGCATTTTTATTAATGAACGGTAGAATCACTCTCAAAGTATTGGTCGAGACGTGCGTAAGTACGTTGATCCTGACACCTTGATTTATAAAAAGAAAAAGGAATTATTTTACGCGCTTTCAAAACCATGTAAATTAACGACAAACTCCAAAGATCCAAATCGAAGGTCGTTACAAGCTTTTAAGGATTATTATTAGTTTTTAACATTATCAGTGTCTTGTAGTTGGCATTGAATGCAACTACTCGTTTGTTTTTATTTAAAATAACATATAAAAAATTTATCTGAATTGTAGAGAGAGAGAGAAACAAGAGTGGTTGAAGAACTATTTCTTCCCTCCAAAGAGGGTAAAGCCGTAAAGGGAAAAAAAATAATGGTGCCTTCAAGAGTGATGCCATCTTGGACTCCTAAATAATGGTCCCTTCAAGAGGTAGCCAGTCAATTTGTTGGAAAAAAATTCTTTTATATACGTAAGTGTTACTATGTATGTAAGGGGAAGTCTCGGGTTCGAAGCATGCTGTTCTTTTAAATAAGTCAAAGTGGCTTATTTTTTGTTTTTATTCAAATTTTTTGGTATCATTTGGCTTATTGTCAATTTTTTGGAGATTATTGCATCCTTATGACAAGAGGAATTTAAAAAGTAAATTTTTTTAATTAAAATTCAATTTTTTTGAATAAAGATGAAAAAATTGGCTTGTTGGCTTATTTTCGTCTTTATTAAAAAAAATTGGATTTCGGTCAAAATTTTTTATTTTTTAGATTCCTCTTGTTCTGAGGATGCAATAATCCCCAAAAAAATTGACAATAAGCCAAGTGATATGAAAAAAAATTGAATAAGGACAAAAAATAAGCCACTTTGGCTTATTTAGCCGAACGGTCGATAATAATTTACCCTCTCAAACTCCCATTAAAACCTTACGTTAGATGCTTTCTATTTCGCACATGTGCAAGAGTTCTCTAAATGTGTTGTTAATTGCTTCGGGTTCAGTTGGTTTTCGGGTGTTTAGCATCGAATCGATCGGTTCAGGGTGAAAATTTCACATACCGATCCCAACAAAACATATCAGGAGATTGATATCAGTTCGAGAGAGTTTTGTTCAGTCAGGCTTTTCGGGGTGTTTAGGGTGGCACTTATTAAAATTAGGTTTTGTTGGGCCACATGAAAATAGAAAACCTATAAATTAAAAGTTTTGGGACCTCTAAGTAATTAAAGATCTAAACTACCAAAACAACTACACTTAACGCCATTTAAGACAATTCAACAAGCATCCAATATGAACAACCAAACTAGGACTAAAAATTGGATATTGTCTAAAGAATCCGTTCAGTTTCTGTCGGGGTTCGATAATTTTCATGCCCTAATTTTAAGAGAGATTTATATCAGATAAGCTTTTACGTCTTTGTGCATGGGTACGTCTAGCTTCTCTTTAGTCCAAGTTAATTTGAATGATCACGTGCAATTGGAAATACGGAACTTACTTACCTTAGGTATGGCCACATTGGAATATCCAAATAAAAATAGCAAAGGTTACATCGATCAAATGGCCGGGATCGTTCACACTCCTTTTTAATGGGTAAGCAAAAATAAAAAATATAGGTATCATATACTCCCATGCATTTGACTACAGAGGTTCAAATATCACTACCTATAACTAACAAAAATGATTAATTTCGCCCTCAAAAAAAAAAAAAGGTTATTAGCATAACAAAATTCCGTGCTTGTGCCTAACCACCGATGACCGATCCAAATAACCCTAAAATTGTCGGCAAGACAATAGGAAGACTAAACAATCACAATCAAAATGTTCTAAGTAGCATTTATGTTAAGAAAGAAGAACCCATCAGTAATGATGCAACGACGTACAATTTGGTTGTCTATCTGCTTCAGAAGATCAAAGATTAGTAGCTCTTTGATGTTAACATTTTACTCAGACCGGGTAGTGCCTGAAAAAGAAAGCCAACACTGAAATATACATTTGTAGTACTATTCAACCTATTTTTACGAAAATGAGATATATTTTTTCTTATTATGCAAAATAGTAAATCTTCTCATCTCCTCTATTTAAAAAAAAAAAGGGTACTCATATTTTGTTTTCTTTATTTGGAGTACGTGATAGATTTTTTTTTTTTCAATTTGCAAGATAAAATTAGAAACAAAAACCTTCGTGGTATGGTATGGATAGCATCAGAGAAGATAAAACGAAAATAAATAGCGTAATTAAGGAGATCTAGACATGTCTACCATTAATAGATCGACAACTTGATGTGGTAGTAAGAAGGAGTGATATGATTGCGACAAATGGTAACAATTAATAAGAGGGGAAAATGACGGCCCAAGACGTGTTTTGATAATTAATACCCGCCAATGACAAGTTAAGAACATTTGTTAATGCTAAAAATGTCATTGGCGGATATTAATTATCAAAACACGTCATTGGCCGTCATTTTCCCATAAGAGTAGGGTAGCACTACCAATCATGTTTTGTTTATTTCCTTTTACTAGCCAATGGGCTGTTTATGTTTTTCATTTGGTTGTCTTGCCAACTTATTATTTTGGTATTATCTGTTGCGCGCCCGAGCCAATGATAGCAACCTCATTGAGATGTTTGGTCTTGATTGTGAAGCCATCGTATCTATGACAAAACTAAAAACAGTGTACTCATGCATTTGATTCCAATTAATTGAGATTTAAACCTCGGTTTAGTTTGATTTGGTTTACGTTCACTCATTAATTTCTACATATTATTTTTTACAAATGAGCATGTATTTAAGAAACTTACACAAATAAAGGCAGCATCCGTAAAAGTTGGAAAATTACTCTCCTACTTCTATTGTGGGAATTTTCAACCATCGCTTTGTTTGTACCTAAAGCACATAGGAGGATAATTTCAATTATGCTCATTGGGGACCCCCTCAATATATAGCACAAGACAGCTTTAGTCCACCTTCTTCCCCCTTGGATTCGATTTGCTTTGGCTATACTTTCCCAGCTCATTTTGCACTTTTCTATCATCCATCACTACTTCTTCCCCACATTGGACCACAATGATGGTCATCAATAATAATCCTAATCTTGGGTTTTTATTCTTGTCTTATGGTTCTAATTAGGATTAATAATTGCTTTAATTCACTCACATGCAAATCCTTGATTAGGGCAATATTAATTGATGCACCTCTTTGGTGTTATTTCGCCATGGTCTCGAATTTTTGCACCACTTTGGTATTTTTTTGGGATCTAGGATAGACTTTACAAAAAATGTAGTGGATGGTGTCATGGTCGGATGTAGTGTACCTAGACTTATTGATTATAAATCAAGCACCGTTTTTCTCGATGGAGATGATCTGCTGACTTGGTGTGATGCGGCACTTCTTTTAAAGCCAAAGTTGGTGCTCTTAATTTGATACCAAAAATAGCTTTGTCATCCTTTTAACAACTACTTTAGGATATTGGCAAATCACTAATTAGTCATAGATCGTGCTAAATTTAGCTTTGACAGCCTAAGCGACTCATGCATGGGTGGGCTTGCTCTTAGTTGATGAGTAACACTCGTTAGTATATTTCACCTACATAGTGATAGTGCCTTGTAGCTAGGAATGATTTAAAAAAAAGAAAATCATACCCCATGGGTACCTGCCTAGGAGACCGTAATGGAGCGGGTTTGAAATGAGTTTAACGTGTAAGGGCAAATTGGAAGGAAATACCCCATGTGTACCCACCTAGGTGACCGTAATGGAGCGGGTTTGAAATGGGTTTAATGTGTAAGGGCAAATTGGAAGGAAAAAAAAATGACAATTCGATAAACGTTTGTTTAGGGAGAGTGGAAGTGTACATACCATGACCCAACCGGACTAGATTATATACTTATATTAGCAGAATACTCGTTATGTTCAACGTATATCTCATATCCCAATGTCTCATCGTGAAAATTCAACCTTAGCCAAACAAAACGTATATCTAATATCCCAATGTCTCATCGTGAAAATTCAACCTTGGCCAAACAATATAACCAACTGGCCAGCTAGCAGGTTCAGTATTAGTAGTCTGCAGAATGACTGATCTCTAAACCACCCAAGGCATGGGTGCAGAGTAAGGACGGAGCCAGGAATTTCACGACGTATGGACGAGTTTATATACACAGGGGCGAGCCTATATACTTTCATAGGATTTTTTTTTTTTTTACATATAATAATAGTGTTTTTTTTTTTTTTCAAGGACGACCGCCCTACTGGCCCCTCCCTAGCTCCATCCCTAGTGCAGAGGAAAGTCAAATAGCAGCTAGTACTACAACAGGGCATCGGAAGTGGGTCACCATGCAGAATTTGCTTTCTAGTTTCTTAACGTGCAAGTGTAGAATCCAGAAAGTCCTAGTCCACTATTTGACAAGAGTCCCAAGCAAGGACCCTTTTTGGATGGCTTGGCTTTTTCGCTGTTGGTTTGTGTCCTTCATACACCAGGTAATCGTGAGCTGGTTTATCTTGGAATTTCGTGCTCTCGGCCACATTTTCTAGGGGTTCACACGTGGGTGGATCGATCCCGCCCGCAACTCTTTTGTGTCACATAGCACGATCATGTACTATTTGTGTTCGATTAATCAGAATTTTTATTTGGATTCGGGATATGTGTTATGCTGAAAAGGCATATCACATATTTTGATATATTATAAGGCCTTATTGCAGCCAAGAATTCAGTGGCTAGATCGGAACGTTAAAATTCTCTTAAACTCGTTGAATAGGTTATCCAAGGGAAAAAATAAAGATTTCCCATTTGTTTATTCTGGATAATTTTTACTTTTTGCATAGTTTTTAGTTGTAATTTTTGGAATTAATCATTCTTCTCGATTCAGAAAAGTATAAGGCTCTGTTTTGTCAAGCCTTTTTAAAAAATAAATACTTATTTGTAATTTTGAAGTTTAAAAATAATAAATTTATTGAAATAATTTTGGAAAAATGACGGCCAAGAACGTGTTTTGATAATTAATACCCATTAAGGATATTTTCAGCATTAACAAATGTTCTCAACATGTCCTTGGCAGGTATTAATTATCAAAATACGTCATGAACCGTCATTTTCTCAATAATTTTTTGTGCAATATGAATCTTGTTTGATACACTCAATAAGGCCTCAGCGACAACACAAAATTCCTCATCCATTTTACACATATGATAAGTTGAATTAGATCTTACAAAATACGTACTTAAAAAATGAGTGGACTCTGGGGAGGTTAAGGCCCTTGACAACACAAAACTCCTCATCCATTTTATTACACACAAGTAAATATATGATAAGTTGAATCAGATCTTACGAAATAAGTAACCGAGTACAATCATCACGATTGGCTCGACATGAACTCCATCCAGAGGCAGTACAACCCGATTTTGTCCCCGCCCGCCGGTCGCCAGATTCCACTAGAAAATAGGAGTATGAATGTACTATCACATGCACAGCTTAAATTTCCCCCTTGCGAGGCGGTTCTGTGCTTGCAAAGTCCTCCTACTCTTTTCTTGTGAACTGAAGTACAGAACTCTTGTTGGGCCGAATCCAGGAAAAATGCAAATGTCAAGGGACCATTCCAGGAAAAATGCAAATATCAAGGGACCAGTACGTTCCAGGAAAAATACAAATATCAAGGACCAGTACGTTCCAGAAAAAGTGCAAATATCAAGGGACCAGTACGTACTGTGTCCTCTAGGCTAGGCTCTATCAATCCTGCAGTAATGATGACTAGTCCTTTTTTCTTTCTTCTTTTTTTTTGGAAGTGGCAGCAAAAAAATATACGCAGTCTTGCTATTGTTAGTCCAGTAGGCTGACGATAAACACACTGGAAGACAGAAAAAATACGTATTTTTATGTACTTTTTATATCTTTTAATACATATTCACATATTTACTATTGTCAGTCCATCATATTGATTTTAGAATTTTCCAAATATACTACTACCAAACAAGTACCAACAAGCAAAGTTACAACACATCGGTACAACAACGAGCACTTATTATAACGAATTGAGCTAATTTTTTTAAGGGGGCCACCGAAGAATGATTTTGAATTGTAGCAATAAGTGCTCAATTCATTTCAAAGTAACAACCCATCTTTTCGGTCCGTGAATCAATGAAGTATTTATATGTATCGGGTGGAACTGATTTTTTTTAAGGGGCCATTGAAAAACGATTTTTGAATTTATTGAACAACTCGAAATAGTTTGTATGAGATCTGGAGTGGATCCCACAAAGTTATCTATGCACAATCCGTGTCAATAATCTGGTTGTAAGAATAATGAAACAATAGAAAAGCACCGATAACACGACAATATCAAAAAGAAACGCGGCGATAAAACAAAGGATACGTCAACATACATAGATAAAGCGAGGCCATATCGAAGATGCGCTTGCAATGCATAGCTAAGCAATTCAACTGTGGTTCTACCAGCGATAAGTTTTTCCACAGAAACTGGCTGGTAACTATAACCAAGTGACGCACTGACGTACACCCCAGATAAAGGACGCTGCTAATGGCGGAGCCACATGGTGCCCAGCGGGGGCATGCACCCCCACTACAATTTTCAATAATTTTATTTTTACCCAAATTATAAATACCATCACAATTTGTATTAAAAAAATTATATATATTTTTTCTCTTATAACACTTACTTCCTTAGTATCTTTGTCAAGTTTTCAAAAAAAGTACTCTTTTACGTACTTGTTTTTCATAAAGACTCGTTGTGTGTGTGTGTTGTAGTAAATTTTATGTTTTAAGTTCATTTCTTTCGTGTTATGGTTGTCTCACTACAAGTTAAAGATAGAAAATTTTAAAATTATGCTTAATGGTGTCCCTACCGACCTAAATTTCTAACTACGCCGCTAGACGCTGCGTGCATGGATAACACACGCAAACAAGCTAGATCATACAACCCAATTACATAGGTACAAACATCACTAACTACATGATCGCCAAGCAAAAAAATTAAAGAAACACGGAGACCAAATCCTAACCAGACCCGAAAATGGAGTCCGGCCGGCCTTCATCATTCCAAATTTCATTCCTGTTATTTGAGAAAAATCTAATTTATAAAGAGCAGTGAAGCTGATGGATTGGGCACTTGTAAGCCCAAAAGTAAGGCCTATAAAAAATAGGAGTCTATTTAACCAGGCCAAGCCTGAGTCCAGACACAGTTTGAAGAACCGATTTGTCCCAACTTTGGCCAACAAAAGTTCAAAATATGGGCCATCTTTCAGCAAAGTAAGAACAGTCGACACACCCAGGGGTTGTCCTAGTGGCTCGGGCGGATGCTCAAGCTGTGAGAGTACTCCTCAAGGTATGGAGTTCGATTCCCTACCGGGTGAGTATCCTGAAGTAAGTGGGGGTCGTGATTGGTGTGGCCGTACTAGCTCCCCCAGAAGGATTGCACAGTCGGATCCATATAATGGCCTGACTGTAGGGTTGTTTCTCCATTAAAAAAAAAGAAAAAGTGAGAACAGTCGTGACTATAAACTCAATGTATAGCATAAGTAAGTTTTGATGATCAGTTAAAAAGGAGGAGGGTGGTGCGAGAAATTTCCTAGAGTGATTTATTTTTCGAACTGTCAAGGGTAAAAATTGTCCAATATTTTATTTTGCAAATAATTTTGAATCCACACCACATGGGTTAGAAAGTAAACCCAACAAGATTTTCAATGATTCAAATCACGTGCAAATCAGAATTCGGGAGTGTTTGTGGCAAGCCCACAAAGTTTGACCTCTTAAGCAGTTTCGTAGATGCGCCTAGGCGCAAGGAGTTGCACCTGAGTCGCCTTACAAAGCACTTGGATGCTCCAGGGGCGCATTTCTAGGCTCTTGGGGCGCAAGGAGAGGCGCTTGAATCGCATTACAGAGTACTTGAATGCGCCTGAGCATAAGGAGATGCGCATGAATCGCATTACATAGCACTTGGATGCACCCGGGCCGCATTTCTGGGCGCCTGAGGCACATTGCACAACATTTTGATATGCCATTTCATCTTTCCTCCATCGCAACCACGCGTCGTTTCCTTACCCTCCCTCCTCTTTCAGCACCACCACAACCGCTACTTCACAGCCCAGACCAAGTTTTTTTTTTTTTTTTTTTGAAAACGTCCAAGGTAAAATCCCGCAATTGTACTTTTCTTTTTTAGTTGTTTAACTGCCCCATTTTTCAACACCACCTTTCTGTCACAATTCACCACCACTTTGCCAACATGATTGTCATCCCTTTGCGATCACCATTTCCGCCACCAAACCGCCTCACAACCAGCATCTAACCATTGCTACCATCGGAGAACCAACTCAACATTACATGCATGATGATTACATTTCATTACCAGGTCTGTAGCCTGGGTTCAAGTCTGGGTTAACTGTTAGTGTTTGATCGATTGTCTCTTTGTTTTTGTTTTTTTGTGTGTTTTGGGAATGCAAGGTGTTCCAGGCCAATGCACCTTAGACTAATTCCGATTCTTTTTTTTATATAGAAAATCCCACGATACGCTGACATGTCCTATGATATGTGTGTGTGCGTGCCTCCTAACTTGGTAAGTATCTCACGATTACTTATCGAAAATTATTTTATTTCAAGAATCGAAACCCCACATATTCTAAGTTGTTTGTCTAATGACATTCAAACCATTTGAAGAGAACTCAATCTCAATCCATTAGAGTTCCAATAGAAAAAAAGTCTTCTTTTTGAGAAACTATACTTCGATTGTGTTTATATTGCATAAATCACATCATAATAATAACTTTTTTTCCCCTCTTTCCTTAGGTACTCAGAAAACCTCAACACAGTGAAAATGAACGGTAGGTTTGACCTAATCCGATCCAATTGATTGATTGGACACTTCGGTCTCAAAATTACCCACCATCCAAGGCCGATATTAAATCATCTTCACAGTCTAACTAATTGACATCCATTTTATTGGCTTTGTAGAAATCGCTTCCATTAAGCCAGTAATGATCACGCCTCTTGCTTTTATCATGACTTATCTCCAACTCCCCGATCCCATTTGATAATGTCGATTTTTAGACTTGTAAGTCATTATTAGACAAGGAAAACTTTGCATAGCTAGAAGTTTCCATTCCTCTCTTTCCTTCTTTCTCTTCTTGTTTCTTTTTTTTTTTTTTTTGCACCCACACCTCCACACAGGGCATGGGGACATAAAAACGGAATCGGGAATTCTGTCAACTTGTTCTGAGCTGGAATAACAAGCTTATGAGCTTTGGTTTTACTTCATTATCGTGAGATGAAAAAAATACTTTCAAGTTCCGTCTCTAAGTTTCACTCAGATAATCAGATGTAGTTATTTTCGAATGTAAAAGTAGTGTCAAACGAAAATATTGTCCATAAACATTAGTCAATACCTTCCACTGCACGTAGCTTGCTATATCATATGACTAAATTCAGTCTAGTCATGAATAGCATAGCCCAACCATTGTTCATTATTCTGCATAATCAAAAGAAAAGAAAAGGCAGTGATATGCTCGTTTATGTAGCCAATAGCCAAGTAGACAGCCACCGCATTCACAAGACAACCTTTTTTGAGCATTCTGTAAAACCCGAAAATGCTAAAGGCACCGACAGGGTGCACCCCGACATGCGAGACCCATTCTTGTTCTCGTCCAGTGAAATTTCAGCTCAATTAGATAAGTGCAGGTGCTCGATTCAATTCATCATTCAGATTATAGGATCTTGAGCACCTACATTTATCCAGTTGAGCTAGATAAGTTTGCGTGCAAATATCCGAACACAAATATACTTATTACTTGAAGTCGTTCAATTCACGTGAATCACCTGTTGTGCATCGGATGGTTTTGAATAAAGATAATCACCGGAAACACACTCGAACCAAACAGAGAGAATCAGGTGAAACAGAACAGCAGTACTAAAGATGAGTCTTCCCTGCACATGGGTTGGTTCAAATTAATATTTATTACACCCACAATGGCTACTACTATTATTTTAATTTCAATAATGGACCAATTAATTTATAGTACAATAGGCATATAAAAAATGTTGTAACATTGGACAATCATGCTTCGATTATTTCTCTACAAAATATTATTAATTCAAATCAATAAGTAACAGAATTTACACACAAAAATGTAACCCTCATAAAATAAAAATAAAAATAAAAAAACAATTTCCCTCTCTTGTTCCTCAACTGCAAATTGCAGTACCATCTCCCTCTCCGTCTCTGCTGTTGCATGTTATTCCACCCCGATTCAAACTCGGGACGACTCGGCGGTAAACTCGGCCCACCCATTTGCCATCTCCATTGGGGTGCATCCTCTTGGTGAATTCGTTAGTGGCTTACCATCTCATTGAACCGTCGCGCGGCCAAATAAATTACATAAAAAAAATTTATAATAGGAAAAATAATTAATCAAACCCCCACCACCTCACCTTAACCAAATGATAACGAGAAAGAGTTATTCATCCCGTGAACTAGTACCACCAAACTCAGTTAGACGATTGACCGAGTCAACATGGGTGTGCAAACGCGCTTTCTCCTTATGTCTCATATTGTTTGTCCACTCTAGTATTTATAATTAATCACCTTTTTAATAGGAGATGATGATATTCTTTTCACGAATTTTTAATTGGCAGACAATATAAGAACCGGAGCGGATCCCATTCCCTATTTACCAAATGGACTTATCAATGAACCCGTTTAGGAGGGGTCGAGATTCGGGCCAGAAGTCCAGGTGGCAGTATCTCTGAAAATCCTCGAGCTTGGCAAACCGGGCCGAGTTACTGGACTCAGCCCGGGCCAAGTACTGCAGGATCTCTTCGAATACGGACTCGTCGCAGGGAATGGTCAGCGGGCCCGTATTGGCGAACCCGTACTCTTCCTCGGCCTGAACCAACAGCTTTCGGAACAAGGGGTGGTTCAGGTACGACGCGCGCACCACGAATCTCCTGCAATCGGCGCCGACACACACCGCCATGTGTCCGGCGGGCACGTCAGACGGGATACTGCGGCGGGTGGCGCTGCCCATCGCCGCCCTCTTGCGCCACCTCCGCAGCATCTGGCGGAGTCTGACGATGTGGCGGATTTTGCTGCAGGCTGACATTTTTTCTTTATCACGAGAAGGTTGATGGAGAGTGGAAGAAAGGGTGCTTGTGGGCTTCTTTTTGGTTTTCTTGGAAGGAGTTTGTGGAGGGTTGAGGATGAGGAAGGTTTTATATAGGAGTTGAAAGGGCTTATGAGTGGCCCTGGTTTCTTTGAAAATTGAAGGAAAAAGTACTCCTTATAATGTTAGATAAAATAATTTTATTAGTGCACATTTTGTTAAAAGGCTCTTACTGAAAATTACAGAAGTCTATTTTTCCTTGGGAAGAGTCGTTAACAAATTTGGATCAATAATTACAAGAATGGCCAATAACAATGCAGTGCGAAAAGAGGTCGGGTCCGATTACAGCACAATATTGTCAGTTTGCGACTGCTACTCTCTAAAAAACTTTGCTTTCGAGAAATATTCGAAGAATTAATAAATCGTTAGTTTATTTTTATTTTTATTCTTAGGATGCTTAAGTTGTTCTAGATATTTGATTATGAAAAAAATAATTTTTTTTGAAACTGATTCATATAATGATTGCTCCTAATAACCTATCAAGATTCATACTCCAAGCTAAACAGGAATTTTGACATAAGGGTGTTGTACTCTTTTTACAATGTGCAAGTGATATTTGGAAGGGGCTGCTGTGAGCAAACACAGCAGCGTATAGCTATGCCTTATCTCATCGTTCATCTTGACAATAATTAATGGTCTGGATTTAAAAAAAACTCTTGCACAAAAGACTTAAATTCTTTCTTGAAAGAGTTTTTTTTAAAATCCGAATTGTCCGGTAAGATTGTGAGCTGCTGCATTTTGCTCACAGCAGCCCCTTCTATATATATCTGGTACAGTTTTTACTGCTACAAGCTAACTTTTCCTGAATACACACTGTTTTTTTCACTCTCATTTGATTTAAGAATCCCTAAACCAGCCACATGTAGAGTTGAGAAAAAGAAATGGTGATTATGAGTCTCTCCCACTATCAAAGAAGAGGTTGTTGGGGGCCTATAATAGAAGAGATGCCTCTGCTAGCTTTCCAATCATACAGTTAATTGGGCTATTTTAAAATGAGAAAAACCATTTTGTACATTCTCCATATCTGAGCATTACCCATGTGCAAGGACGCGCCATGTTCTTCTCTCTGTCTGTGTCTTTAATAGAAGTATATGTCAAATTGTCAATAACTAGGAGCCAAAATGTCAAACCCGGCCCGGGTTTAACTTCAGGTCTCGAGAATTATATATAATTAAGTCGAGGTCAAATCTAATTCCTGTTAGTCTCGTGATTAATGATACTAGACTTACTAGTACAAATAATTAGTCGTCGGGATATATGTAGACACAAAAGATGGAGATCGATGCGTAACGATGGAGGAAACTGAATCCATTTTTTTATTTTATTACGAAAATTAAGATTCTTTTTCTAAAAATTTCTAAGCAAATCCCCGTTAAGTAATGAGGTGGCTAAAAAATGATCTTGAATGATCTCTCTTTGCAGATTAAAAAAAAAAAAAGATCTCTCTTTAGTTCATAGATACAAATTCATCAATTTTTATGAATCCACCACATGCATAGAGACCTACATTGAGAGACTTTATTTATTTTGGCAAAAGTCATTTGCTGTAATTGAGAGACATATATTTTGATAGTGTAAGGTTTGTAATCAATACCCACCACATTGAATGGTCAAGACAGAATAATAGGAACCAAAGGACCCATGTGCATGTTAAGAGAGAGAGAGAGGGTGCATCCCCTAAACACTAGGCTATACAGCACATTATTCGAGTAGTACCCCACTTGTTAGGATCACATATCATTCAATTACATTGTTCATTTGTTTAGCGCGCGCGCGCGCACACACGCTCCCCAAACAAAACCGCAATAATAAGGCTCCGTTTGTTTGGACGTAAAATATTTTTCGATAAAATGTTTTACCTATTTTTCGGTGTTTGGTCATGTAAAAAATGATTCCATCAATTGGATGAAAATGACTTACTCTTAAATCTTCTGTAAGTTATTTTCCGAAATGAACTGCTGCCTTCTAGTGCAATTCTCACTGCTTAGTTTTCTAAATCATCAATCACGACTCACATTCAATTCCAATAATCTCATATCTTCTACCATTTAAGCTCCCCATCTCTCTCTGCACTATTTTGTTGATTTCTGAAAATATTTTCAAGTGCCAACCAAACACTGGAAAATAAAAGTTCGAAGTTTATTTTCTGAAAAAATATTTTACATGAAAAACATTTTATATCGAAACAAACGGAGCCTAAATAAAAAATTGTTTGGCCAGTAGAAATCTACAATCTAAAATAAATATAGACCTTTTTATTTGATTTTTTATTCAATATTCTTCGTTTGAGTGTTTTTGTGCGTGTGTGTGTATGTGTGTGTCTTCGCAACAATAAGGACCAAATATGCAAGACAGACTTGGGGATATAAGGCAGTTATCTCACTAGGCTATTGTTCCAGTTTTGCACTAGAAATTGAAAGAGTAGAACAATATTCTTGGATGATAGGAGTACTTCTTTTCCCCTTGTTGATTGTTTATGTTTTTTCTTCCATTCATTAACTTATTGTATGTGCACAATTTCATATAATAAGTTTTGGGCGAAAATTAGGCTTCGTTTCGCTAAGGTTCTTATTTTTTGAGTATTTATTTTTCGCTTTACGAGACATGTCATTCTCTCACAATATATCACTTTTAATTCAATAGAACCCTATAATCTCCTTTAACTATATTTTATTCGATGACTCAAGTATGTTTGAAATTGAAAAAAGAAGCTTAATTGTGTTGCTTTAAAAAAATTGATCAAGAACCAAATGTGGTCTTGTATGTACCCTGCCGAAAGTGGAGAAAACAAACATGTTCTTTTGTCTCTATTTAATTGACAATAGGTTTTTGTTAATATATTTTCGTCCTAAATTAAAACATAAAAGTAGGGTCCATTGCTTGTTTGGGATCAATCAAAATTATCGAACCTATTTCATTGAGTTATAAAAAAAATCTGAGGCCCTTTTCTGGGCCTAGAATGGGATCTGAAGTGGTTGCTTCCTCAGCCTCTCCTAGAGCCAGCTCTGTTCTTGTATTAAGGATTGACTTGCCAGTATGCCATCATTGAATTCAGTTGTGTTCCGGACGGATCTAGGGATCCTTTAGGGGGGCCGATCTGATTGTCAATTTTGACAATGGATGGCTTGGATCAATAGCAGTTCGGATTAAACTCGAGCCATTTGCATTAAAATGGATGACCGGATTGACCGCTCTACAACCCCTTAAATACAGGCTGCACTATTGGATTTCCAAATTCATTCTAGACATTTATAAGATATAACCTATACCCTAATTAACGGCTTCATTTCGTCGCGTTTGTCACCGTCTTGGAAGGCATGAAACGGGGGTTTCAACTAGCTCTGCTGGCAGTAGGCCCATTTTAAAAGTTTTGAGAACAACTCTGTTATGGAAACCAATCGGGTAAGCACCGATTGTGCACACTGCAGTTCTCGCATGAATAATTCGAGCCGTTTAATAATTTTTCGAATGGACCTGAAATCTTAATGAAAAATTGGATCAAACACCGACACGTATCGAATTGGGCTAATTTTTTACGAGCCCACTCAAAAAGTTACATTAAACGGCTTAGATTTTCTGTGCGGGACCAAAAATCAGCCCCCCGTGCTCCATCGGTGTCTTTAGGATTTCCAATTGAAGAACAACAAATGCCAAGTTGCCAACAGAGGCAGAAAAATACAAGTAATAGTAGTTGGAATTGGAAGGAGTAGATGGGGGGCTGTACGCTTAGTTGTACAGAATATTGACACGGGCCCCACCCCCAACGGCCCCGCCTATCTCCATGTACGGTCCATTTAAAATTAATCTTACGAATAAATATCAACCGAATTTTGGAAAGAGATGGTTCAAATAAGATTTGTTTCGCAAGTGGGCGAGAAGTAGATTTATTTATTTTTTTGATAATAAAGCTTGCGAGAAATTGATGGTCAGAACTTCTGTAGTCCAATTTCTCTAATGAAAACTATGATATTCACTAATCACCTTGACAACTTTAGTACATGCGATGATATATATATGCACATCGAGACCTACGCAATATAAGACTTGGATCATGATCAAATAAGGAAGGATCTTGACGGATCTCATCTCGCACCACCACATGAGGGATTGCGTCAGAGATTATCACATAGTAATTAAGAGGATATTGACTTGAGCATTTTTAATCCCCTCTTTTATCTTTCTGGTAATTAATCAAATTGGATTAAGGCCGTAAATCTCGCTTGTTATGGAGTTATTATTAACTACAATTAATTATTTCCTAACTGGCACTCGCTAGTGTACGTATAAAATTTAATCTTTTTTTTGGAACCAAACAATACAACTTATCTAATTCTTTTGTTCGAGCTATTATATCAAGAGCCGACAACAACAACAACAACGACAACGATGATGGAAACAAATGGACGTGGGGGTTTTGAGCATGTTCTGATTAATTATGGGTGTTAGCTGTGGTTATAAAATTTATGATCCCCGCTAATAAACTGTGTGTCGATGTGTACATCGATCGACGCAAAATCATGTGAAAATCTTTTAACACTCGAATATATGTGCATAGTTTTGATTAATGTTCGTAAATGTTAATTGGTCTGAAAATTTTGAACAAAAGGTAAACGAGTAAGTATTTAATTTGGGGACAAATAAAGTATGTCCGGGTTCATCCAGGTTTTAAGTAAATTAAACAAATACAGTAACATGGCAAATACGAAGAAATATTGTGGTAAGTTTGCCATTAATCTATTTCTTAGAGTATTTAATCCTCGGAAACAACAGATTAGTAAGGATTATTAGCTCCAAAGGGTACCTGCAGTAGAGTACTTAGGCCCCGTTTTAGAAACAAGAATAAGTATTTATTTTTAAAAAAAGTAATTTTTCAAGCTTAAAAATCATGCATTTATGTGAATAATTTTTCTAACAATATGAATTTTATTTGATAGATCTCATTGAAATTTTTTAAACAATGAAAAAAATAAAAAAAAATTATTTATATTAATTTAAAAATATGAAATAAGCAGATTTCTGAAATGGGTCGTTACCGACCACAGATTGGACTTTGAAACGAATCTATGGCTTCTAAAAACCGCTAGAACTCTTCATTGGAACTTGGAAGAAGCAGCTAGCCCACAGATTCTGGTTTTATTTATACAAATTCTGTGTATACGTTTGTCTTGACATGAAATTTAGGGATTTGCAGTAATGATTTCCACACATATGTTTTGTATATATCTTGTACATACATTTTTGTGGGGTTTATATTAAAGTCCCATAAAATGATTCGAACCGTTCATCTTTTTTAAAATAAGGGTTCCTGTAAAAAATTAGTTCCAATGGATATCGGTAAGGACTTTCTCAAAAATCATAGGACGAATAATTCTATTTTGCCCTACGAATTCTAAGAAAGCCCTTACTGATATCCGTTGGAGCTGTTTTTTTACAGGAACCCTCCAAAAAATATTTTTAAAAAGATGAGCGGTTCGGATCATTTTATGGAATCCCGATATGAGTCCCACAAAAATGTATGTGTAAGATATGTGCAAAAACATATGTGCAAGTAGTATGGTTGATTAATTTGCCCCCTTTTTAAGATCTTAGGTTAAATTTTCTTGCTAGTAACTCTTGAAATCACTTTACCCCACGCATAAGAGTGCGAAACGACTGCGGGAAGGTGCGTGGTAGAAATTAGGACGAGGTGTGCGCAAGCTATCTCGGATCACCCTGCGTTACAATAGAAAAATACATGCAAGTATAGACAAGCACAAACACACGAAGGGATAGAGATATGTGGGCTCTGCCCTTGTAATCTTCTTTGGTATATATGCACATGAACGGTTGATTTTATCAAGGCAAGGCCAAATCCGTTTGCCAGCCTATGTACTATGGATTGTGCAGATGAATATATATAGATACTATGAGACTATATATGATGATATTTGGCTAATTGATTATGTGATCTTATTTGGGTGGAGCGCGCTCATGCCACTAACAACATGCTTGTTAAAAAAGAGCCAATGACTCATATAATTGTGCAGTATCACTTTTTTCCTAATAATTAAACGTACAAAATAATTTCCTGGTTATTTGCCCCCACCAATAAAATCATGCCTATTGATATTATCAACCTTATCTACAAGAAGAGAGAGATACGCCAACAATTTCACTTTTATTTTCCTTTGTTGCATTGATTGTTCATTTCCGAGAAATATCCATAACTGCTCTTGGAAGTTGAAAAGCCCCATGCCATGAGAAATTATGTCAAGCTCCTGCAGAGGGTGTCTCGGATCTTTTTGCTTGCACGTCGGACTAATTTCTACGACTTCTCTCGTAACCGTTGTATACGCGCTTATACGTGAAATAAGGTGACTATAAGAGTTGTTGACAAAAAAAATCTGAGAAAAAATCTTAAAAGGAAAAAAGCTCGGGAGGTCCACGAGTTGACCGTAGGGCGTAGGCCAATCCCCTTGGGATTACGTGATTCCAGTCACAAAACCCAACTTGCATGAACACGACCAAGTTCTATGGCAAGAGAGAAAAAGGCTCCATTATGAAACATATACCATACATTTAGCTGTCCTAGCACTTCTCTAACTTACTTTATTTTTGCCAATGAAACGTACTACGTGTTTAGTTTATAACGTCATTTCAATCTCCATTAGTTTTAAAAAGAAGGGATTTGAAAGCCCTATCAAAAGGGAAAATATGACAGTGTTATTTGAGAGAGAGAGAGAGAGAGAGAGAGAGAGAGAGAGAGAGAGAGAGAGAGAGAGAGATGTTGCAGTTAGGCAGAATTAGAAGGAAAGCTTTTGTCACAACCACCACTACTGTATTCTTCTGACCAGAATAACCCAACAAGCACATGGGAGGTGGATGCAAACTAGCTAAGAGAATAAATTCACCAACCTAAACCCCTTCCCATCGTCTCCCTCTATCTCCCAGTCTCAGATCACAAAAAAACATACGACAAAGGAATATTATATTATGAGAAAAAGTAATGGTATCGAGACATATACAAAATAAACGATTCAGATATCCAAGTTTCATTTCATGTCTCGTGAAAAAATACATTAAGGATCGTCGTCATTTGTATATGCCAACTAGACTTGTTATTACTCCTTACCCGTTCTTACTCAAATGAATTTGTATTACCATACTCAATCTAAAGAATCTATGAAGGCTAGCTGGCCCATAAAGAAATATGGGTAGTTGCTGAAATAAATGGCTTTTAATACCTTATCATATATATCTGTAATTTTTATACTAACTCCACCGTACAAAGTCACATATCAAAATGTACTTGCAAACCCCATATATATATATATCCTCAAAATGAATAAGCAAACCAATGATTAAGAAAAACAACAACAAAGATGTTGAACTTATGTAATCAGGTTGATTAGAGGTGTTTTAGCTGTATTTTTTTTTGTGACACCTGTCCTAGGCTAGCTGTATCAGGTGGTCTGAGTTTGACTTTAAGTGCATGTGTCAAGCAAAAATATTTCGAACTAGTACTAAAATTTGCGAGGACTATTACTGGCGGTGGGGTCGAATTGAGACAAGGGTACGTGAAGGGGGAGAAAAGAAACTGATGGCGACGAATATCTAGAAAGATTACAGTGAGAAATCCAAATTTTTGAATCTAAGGTATATGTGTGGATTGATATATAGTTAGATACAAAGGGGAGAAAAGAAATATATCTCAACGATTGTGCAACAAGTTGTGTCACAACTTTGCATCTCAACCGTTCAACGATTCAAATTTTAAATAAATTTTTCCAAGGAAGATATAACGCTTCTGGAAAAGAGTTTGAGTGAATCCTGACCGTTAATTACAACAATGGACGGTAAGCGATTGATTGTGTTCCTCTCGTTGTGCACGTAGCATTTTTGAAGACCCAACTTTTGGGTACAATTTCAAACACAATTGCGTCGGAGTTGCGTCCGGCTTTTGTGGCTGTCTGGACCTCTTTCCAGCATTGAAACATTATTCTGGCCATTTGGATTTCTTTGCTCTTGGGCTTTATGGTTGTTGAGGCCGTTTCAGCTTTCTTCGAAGATTTGTTCCTGGGCTAAAGCTTTAGCCCAATTCGTTTCCTTTACAGGGCCGTACATTAAGCCCTGTTGGTTGCACATAATGGAATGCGTATACACTGCTGTGCACACTCTGGCACGGGTGGCCCAATCTGGTCCCGTGTGGATAATTTATCCCGTTCAATAATTTTAAAATAATTTTCCAAATAGACCAATGAAAAATAAGCTCAAGCCGATAAGTGTATGTGCTTAATCAAATCTTCTATTTTTTCATTCAAATTACAAACGTGCCGGGGTGTGCACGGTCGGTGTCCATAGCAGGGTTAACTGAAAGTTTGTTTGATTATCAACTTCAAAATTTTCGAATCAACGAGTTGCAAGTAAACTGACCTAACCCAATTATTAGAAGGTAAACTTTATGAAAACATAAAAACCTTGAGAGAAGCATAACACATGAAAATCTTGAGGTAGGATCCACCGAATGTTAGTACTAATACATTGGCGCAATGATAGTCACAACTTGGAATCCAAGTCTTTAGTTTGAGATTCGACTCATACTTGAGTGCTATCAATCCCCATATTGGACTTTAATTGGACCATCTGCCAGTAGATTTTAAGATTGATCTCCCGGTACCGGATTGATCAGTTCATTAGACCTTGGGCCGGATTCTGAGTTATCAGACAAGCTAACTAAACAGGAAATGGAGGTAGAAATCTTGCCAGAAACTTTTTTAACACCCCTGGAAACGAAAACAATCAAGGATTTCTTTCTATAACAGCTAGATAAAGTTCAAAATGCAACAACCATTTGACAATGGGGTGAAGTTTTTGTGACCATTGTTGGATCAAACACTGGCTCAGGCTTGCACTTATGCTGATTTTACAAGATCTGCAGTCAGCTGAAATAGAATATCAAACCAGACGTACAAATATTTCACCATTCACCTCATCTTTTTGTTGTCACAATTTGCGGCAATTCCATTTTTGAATGATGGTTCTTGTTAAGTAAAAGAAGCCTGAGAATTGAACTGAAAATGAAAGCATATGTCATAAGTGAGAAGCCTCATTTCACGACGAATACCATTTGAAAGAACAATTATCAGAAAGAATTGCAAGCAGTGCAACACATTATAAATAAATTGTCATTAGAACCTTACATGAGAGCTTCAACTTGTAGAATATTCCACAAGAAATGTAATCCCAGTGAACCAGGAGACGAATTGGCTGAGGCACAAATGCTCGAATTATAGGGCAAAACACGTACTATACGATATCACCGTTGGATAAAGAAGTTAATCAAGCAGTAGTATATGATATGAGTAAATATAAGGCTGCAGTCCCATAGCTCAGAGACTAGAGTTCGTCATGAACAGTTGGGGTTCCAACACATAAAAACAAGAAGTATCTACCATCAAAAGTTTCATCAAAACGGAAACAAATTATTCAGTAAAATCAAGCTTTCAGCAAGCCAAACAGAACACTATTCGGAGAATACAATTAAATGCCCTCAGGAACCAATTTCGCACTAGCGATATTCTACCGAACGTCAGAGGTATCACAGCTGAGATATCTAACAAAATATTCAGCAAATTTGAGAATAAAGCAATACCCGTCACAGTTTTGGAAGTATAACTAAGTTTGTGGTTCACGTTAATGACTATGAGAAAGTATTAAATACATAATCCTGAAACAACTAAAAATGCAGCATTGGATAACCACAATGACGAGGGAATACGCTTATTCCACAACTGAATATGCAAATATAACTGATGATATTATAGTACCATATTAATCAGTAGAAGGATATTGCAGCAAAAGGGTATCTTACAAACCAAACGGACATGTCCACAGGCCACACAAGACTTATTCAATGCTAAAAACCTTCAAAAATCAAATATATTTTCAGATTTTGACATTCCCTAACGGCTCATTGTACGAACAAGTGACACATACCACTACAGAACATAGATGTAACAATTAAACAAATTTGCAAACCTGAAACAACAATGGACTTTACTTATTAGGCGTTGCAAAGAAATTAGGTGATGATGTTAGGTAATGTACTCACACAAATTATGTGTGACAAAAACTACAAATAGCAATGAAGGTGCCAATACAAGTTCATAACCATCATACTCTTACTGGTTTTTGTAGAACAGCAGACAAATAAACCTCAGGTTTCTCTCCCCCATTAATCTTCTCTCCCACGACCCATTTCAGCTTTTTATACCCGAATCGCTCAATCAACCGAGTCAAAGCATTTTTCTTTTCATCACTAGCACAAGAAAAGTTGTCCAGCCAAAACAGCCCACCAGCCCTCAATATCCGGTCGATATCAAACATTAAGAACTCCAACTTCTCCAGTCGACCCCCAACGTCTAATGCACTTCCTGTATGAACTATATCGAACACATTATTGTGAAATGGAAACCTGTGATCCAAACTCAAGTACAGAGGGAAAAGTCCTCTAGCTGCGATGAACTCGCTAAATGGGGCATCAATATTCAGTGTGGCAGTGACTACGGTAACATTCCTCTCAGCCATTCTAGCAGCAAATGTGCCAGACCCACCACCAAGATCAAACCCAATTCTGATCCCACCACTTCCCAAATTCAACACATCATTTATGAGGAAATCATTCTTCCCTCTAGCCTTAACATACCTTTGATTCTCATTCCAATTACCCAAGTCAAAGCAACCAACACAATCTTTACTCAGTTTCTTACCATTCACACAAGCTAAACTCTTACACCCAATTCCACTCCAACTCAAAACCTTATCACTAACATTATGCCAAAGAGAAACAGGAAAAGACAAGAAACCCATTTTAGGAATTACCTTAGCAAAGCACCTCCTCCTAGGCAAAGGTTCACACCCTCTCAAAATCAGCTTCTGACCAAGGCTCCAATCATCAGGGCAAAGCCCATTGACTTTATAACTCATATACTCAGACAACAAATCCACTGACTTCTCACAAGAATGGCCCACAGAAGCCACCAATTCAGTGATCCCAGTTCTTGAATCTTTCCCCAGAGGCAGCTGGTGGCGTTGGAGGAAGATCTTGAGCTCGTTTGCTATATCGGGTCGAGAAAGATCGATGCTTTCGTAGCCCAGAAGCTGTTTTTCCATCTGGACCAGCTTCTTTTGGGAAGAATCTATTTCTCTCAGGATAAGTGAGACTTGTTCTGAAATGAGGGAGATGTTTTTGTGGGTTTGGTGAAAAGGGTGGGATTTGGGGGATGATGTGAAGGCGTAGAGAGCAAAGAGGTTGGTTGTGAGGACTGAGAAGAGCATGAGGAGGTTTACTGCGGAAGAACAGAGTGTTGCTCTCTTGAATCTCGCTGTTCCGTCACCGATCTTGAGTGAGACTGAACCCATCTTTGCTCCTCCTGCAACTCTACAAGTGAGAGAGGCGGAAGAGAGAGAAACAGGGGGAGAGTGGAGAGGGTGGAGTAATAAAGTTGTGAGATAAGTGCTCATTCCCGTGGTTGTTGAATTATTAATGGGAATTTAGGTGTGAGATTACCAAGAGATTAGTGAAATCAAATTACTCGACAGTAGGGGATAGTTGTCGGTAGGGTGAGATCATCTGATATCAACCGTACACGTGTGCACTATGAGACTCTTTTATTGAATGAAAAAGTTATGGTACACGAAATTGATACTCATATCTTACATGAAAGTGTGCACAAAAGATAAATGTACGACTCGGATTGAATCCGAATCTTCCATTTATCTTTTTTTTGAATTTTCCATTTATGTTTTTTAACACTTTTATTTCATGTATCCTAATAAGTTTTTTTATTGAATGAAAAATGATACTCATACAACATCAAATATAATATCTTACATACATGTGGACCCAATACACAATATTATGTGGATCACACATGTAAATAAGAGATTGTATTTGAATTATTGTGTGTGTAGCATTGCTGTTCTTCAAAATATCCTAAGTTTGCGCTTCCAATCCTTGCTGGTGATAATTTTAGTAATTTAGCATGTTTTTCAATTTTCAAAGTTGGTTTTATGCTCGCTCCCGCATTAGAATTAGGTGACTTTAGGTCAAAACAAAGTGTATAATCTAAATGAACGGCGGGATCGACAATTCTTGTACGAGCGGAAACACCAGATTATTGTCCGTGTGCTGATTTTGTTTTTTTGGTTAGAGTGTGTTTAGTCACTTAACTAGTGTGGACTACTGATGACTGGTGGGGGACCCACGGATCAAAAGGCAAAGAAAAATTATTGCACGGATTTTGAGAGTTTTGGCCACAACATTGATAACGACAATCATAACCCGTTTCGCTTTTTTTTTAAATCTTCTTTTTCAGAGAGAAGGTAATTTCAAATTTAAATATAATAAAAATGAGAAATAATTTTTCAATTTTTTTATACCGTATTAAAGATCTCAATGAGATCTATCAAACAAGATCTATATATGTAAAAAAATTATTTGCATAAATACATAATTTTTAAATTTGAAATTACCTTCTTTTTCTGAAACCTCATTTTTTGAAAAAGTGGAACACCCACTAAAATTGCAACAAAAGTGGACCACACTTTCGCCGGTCCGTGCATCATCGGTCCTTGTTGGGTCAGTATTCTTAATATTATTCAAATGCTAAATATTATTGAACTATTTTACAACTATAAACACTTACATTTGGATTAGGACTCACACACTACACTCTCAGTGTTGTTACTAAAATAATTGAATAGCAATACCAGTAAGAATTTTTTTTTCCCAAAGAAAACGACAAGAAAATTTCGACTTAAGAGGTAAATGTAATTTAGTAATTTCACATGAATAAAAGACAAAAAAAAGGAGTATCAATAGATAAAAAGAGAGTATGAAAATCATTTTCCTTTCTGTTTATACGTTAAATAAACACTTTAGCCTGTAGCACAATTTTTTGGAACAAAGAGCCCTACTAATTTTCTCAATGGAAAACTGATTCGAAAACGGATTCGGCTAGCCAAAAAAAAATACTGTTGATTTTGCTAATAATCTGTGTCCCAAATTCTAAGCTGACAGTGCAATTTCCTCGTTAATGAGAAAATAAGTTTGATGTGTATGTGCTCTGTGTAAACTTGGCCCAAGAGGACCACTCTCGTTTGTTTTTTCAAAGGTTCTTACTCTGCTAACATCTGGGGTCATCTTCATTCTTCTGCATAAGAATGGAATTGACAGGATGGCTTTGCACCTTCAAGCTGAGATTCTTTTGAGTGTTTGGTCTACAAAAATCTCCCCAGCTGCTGCCATCTACTATATTTGGTGGGAGCGTAACCAGAGAGTTTTTCGACGTAAAAACCTCAGCCTTGAGGATATTATCGCGAAAGTTGAATCCGATTTGAGGGCCTGCTCCTGCTCGTGGAGGCACATTAAGAAGACCGATGAGAATATGCTTATTCCATTTCGTGTATTGATTCGCCTGAACTAGGTGTTTTGTCTTCCTTTTCTTGTTTTTGTTTCAGTTGGCCTCCTTCCCAGGCTAGCTGAGTGGTTGTGTTTGTGTGTTTTTCCCCCAGGGGAATGCCCCGTTGATCCTGTATAGGTGGTTTTCTTTCAATGAAACAAAAAAACGTTGTTCCTTACCGCAATAATCATTATTGGGTAGAGGAGAAGGTAAGATTGTCACATGATCTAATGACTGAAAATAGACCAGAATACCAGTACAAGCAAAATTGGCTATAGAAGATTTTCGAGAGGGGTAAAATATATCCAGAATGCTGCATATACAAGAGGTTCCCAGTGTAGATCGCCACTCAGGAGTTCAAATAAAAGGATTCAAATGAATTGAACTACACCGTCTTATCAGTTTTTAAGAGAAATGATTATGGCACTCCATATTTTGAGAATCGAATATTCATCCCTCATGCACGCTTCCTTTCTAAGAGAAATGATTATGGCACTCCATATTTTGGTATTCAGTAGCCGCAGCCTTCTGGGTTAGGCATGGACAGGAGCTGTAGTCCATCAAATGTCTTTTTTCTTCAGTGATCAAAAGGATCTTAGCCTTCCGGAGACCTGTCCAGTACTATAGTAGAGGACTCTTTGGGCGAAGGTTTCTCGATCAACTATCTTCTCTTTAGAATCTTATTCTGATGCAAATTGGGTAAACTAAACCTGATGATCGTAGATCCACATCTGGTGGCTGCACGTTCCTTGGTCCCAACGTTATCTCCTGGCACCAACAAATTAGTTTGGAGGAACAAAGGAAAGATTGAAGCCATACAAAAGTTAATAGGCAACATCCATCCAAACCAAGTTGAGATTCCAACATCATAGAAAGACTACCATGATGCTGCATTTGTTCACTGGACTGAAGATGGAATGTACACTACAAATTAAGGTAATCATCATTCAACAATTCAGATGGTTGGCCATTCCACTGGGAGTCCAACGAATACTGACTCCATCCCTTCCTGGAGTCATTCTAGTGCCCAGGTTAAAGAAATGGCCGCAAGATTTGTAAGCCCCGTTCAGCTGGATTCTACTTCGGCGGAGAATTCTTAAGGCTTCACATGCGTCTCAACCCATTCACAAGTACGAATCGGACTCCCGCTGGAAGCTTACTCTTTTCTGAGCCCGCATCTTTACAGAAAGAGTGGCCCTGGGGACTTTCCTAGGTCTTGCCCTAGCCAAATGCAAGCTTATTCAGTTCCTAGTTATTTCGACGAATCAAATACTGCCCGAATTATAAGCAACAACGTAAAATGTTGGCTTAAAGTTATATTGTTCGACTTTCTAGTCAGTCGAAACACAAGCACTTTTTCTAGTACAGTTTTGAAATAAAGTGCACTACTACTTTTCTCAATGGGCTTGAAAATTGTCAACCTTACAAAAATAGATTGGGAAACGGATTCAGCTACCCAAAAACTGTAAATTTTGCTAATGATCTTTTTCCCAAATTCATTATCACAATAAGATAACCCCACATCTGCTAAACTGCTAGTGCAATTTCCTCGGTAACGAAAGTTAACCAACTTTAACAACTTTGTTCCCAACCCAATATCCTCACAAGTCATAATCAGATAAAGGAGAAAGTAAAATCACAAGGACAAAAATGTAAAACTGATACACTCTGCTCCAAACTGAAGCAACACATTTACTGCAGCTTCATAAGACTACATCGACCCTCTAAATCATGTCCATCTGATAATTTTCTCAACAGAAAATGTTTGAACTGTTTTATTCCATTTGTCAATCTGAGGCTATCAAATGATCCAGCTAGAATTCTGATGAAATGAGATACAGTCACTGCTTCTTATCTTCCGCTTTCCTTGGCTGTAAAAAAGAAATAAAAAATAAAATAAAATTACAGAACTGTTGAGCATGAAAGCAGAATCCAAATCACATTCACTCATTACACACTTTCAGACCATTCTCTTCCACTTTCTACCAAAAGATTTGTTACTTTCTGGTGTTTAGTGATTCTACCATAATCTGAACTCCGGAAAACCAGAACAAGATCACACAATCTGGTTCAAATCCTCCAACTAGCTGATATTCAGTAGCCGCAGCCTCCCAGGTAAGGCATAGACACCAGAATATTTGAAGGAACAAAACCAAGATTCAAGCCATAAATAAAGTAGCTAGGCAACAATGTTAACATTCCAACCAATCCAAGTTGACATTCCAACATAGAGAGAAACCATGATGCATTTATGGAGCGTTTGGTTCATTGGAATGGAAGCATTCCACAAATATTGTTCCGACAATTGGTTCCTGCAAAAATGACAGAATGTACACTACAAACGGAATCTTCATTCCCAATTCAGGTAATGGAATCATCATTCCCAATTCAGGTAAATGGCCATTCCACTAGGAGTCCAATGACTAGTGATCCCATCCGACCCATCCCTTCGCTGAATCATTCCAGTGAACCAAACAATACCCAAGTGTAACAGAAAATGAATTCAGGTACCATTTGCAGCCACCATCCACCAATAGCCATAAACAGTTGTCATTTGTCAAAGAGAAAAACTCCAAGATTTAATGTCTTTCCTCGACGCCACCGGTGTGGTATGCTCATTCCCCATGTATGTAACATTTTGATGGTAAATCATCTAAACCTTACAAACCCTAGATGCCAATTTGCCTACATACCACCAGTGTCTTTATGACAAGTTTTTTAGGAATTCCTTTTTGGAAAGTGAGAAATACAAAACAATACTTGACTAAAAGAAAACTCGTATTACACAGCATAATAATATCACACAGCCCAAAGAAGGATAAAAAAAGCTTATACGTACTAATACTGTTACAGATCATAAAGCTCTTTGTCCAACTAAAAATGAGCTTGCCAGGTGAATGTTGTTGTGCACCTAAATATGTCAGGGATGGATCTCATACCCCTATTTGACTGTCGAGTGTCTCACACGAGCATTTTGACCAGAAGAATCCATGTAACATATATATTATTAACTTCAAAATCCATAGTTTTTAGTTCTTGTCCCGATCAAGGTTGGCCTGCAATCCTGTTCAAATTCCTACCCTTGGAATTTTGCAAGTACTATATTCCAGAAAAAAAAAAAAAAAACTTACGGAGATTGTGAGCCACATTCTACAATGACGCAAAAATCAAGAGCGTACTAAGGAGCTTGTAAGCTACGTTGATTTCAGGGCAGAATCATAATTTCGTAGATTGCTTGAGATTAGCGAATTTTGATGCAAAGTGGCTATTCGGTGAATCTTTGGTAGTTTCACGAAAAAAATTCTAGGATGCTAACTTTCATTTTCATGAAACTACCAAAGATTCAATGATTCTAGGATCCCCTTCAGTTGTCAATGATAATGATTCTAAGATCCTAATAATGTCATTGACTAAAGGTTGAAATTGACAACAATCAGATACACATACAGAAAAAATCAAACAGACGAAAACAATTTATAAGAACTAACACACACCAAATATTCGACGTTATGTCCCACTCCAATTGAATAGACCCATATGCATTAGTGAAGCTTCTACCCAAATTTGTGCTTAAATCTGGGTTTGCCCCTTGAAGTATTCCCTATCATTTACTCTAACAAACTAATTAATAGAGTAAAGGACTGAATATGATCGACCAACAAGCATAATAAGTCTTCAAAATTTTGAATTGACGAAAGGCTAAAATTAATACCACTCAGATACACATAACAGAAAAGCAAACCCAATGCAGAAATACCCACACACCAAATGTTCGACCATATATCGAGCTCAAATTGGATAGATACCCTCGAAATTTATGTCATTCATGAACCTTGTTTACTCCAATTCATGATTTTTCAAGCGTCTTGCTAATCTCCGCCAAGTAGACGTAGGATAATATGCAGATGATGTTAAATAAGTTCGGACTTCAATATATATTTCACAAATATTAATACACTTTTATCGAAGCACATTTTACATATTATCCTCTGCCTAGCGACTAAGGTTAGCATTTTCCTTTGTTTGATGGTACTCAAATTCATGCCAGAAATCGGGGTTTGGAAATTGGAATGTTTTCTACCATTCCGCTAAAAAACTAATCAATTTTGAAACCAAAAATCAAACCAAACTAAACGAACAAAACAAACACACCAAGCGTTCGACGTTATGTCTCACTGAAATTGCACATAACCATCCTTTAAAAAAAAGCGTTACTATCAATTACCTTAGTCCCAGGGGCGTGTTGGTGAATCTCCTCCTCCGGAATAACAACGGGCCACTTCTCGCCGGCGTCGCGAAACATCTGCTCGGTCTCGAGCATCTGACCCTTCTCCAGGATCATGGTCCTGATGCTCTGGGCCGGGGTGGAAGTGGCGTCGAAGACCTCCTCGACGCCGTTGACGAACGTGACCGTGATCTGCGGCGGGTGGTCGTCGGTGCGCCGCTTGACCAGGAGCTGACACGACGGGTTCGATTCCTTGGCCTTCCGCGCGTTGCACTGGGCCAGGAACTCCATGCAC
>BPLS01000476.1:30666-49341 GCA_019656275.1 Rhododendron kiyosumense | reverse complement strand
GCCGCCGTGCGTGGGTCCAGTGCGTTGAATTCGATTCGGACCTTCGAGAGGAACTTCAACATTCTCTCTCTCTCTCTCTCTCTCCTAACTTCTTTGTGCTCGTGTTTGGGAAGTGAAGTACAGAAGGCCCACTTTTGCGCTGAGCATCCCACATCAGAAATCTAGAAAGAGAACTTTCTCTATTCAAATGAAATGGCCAGAACATTGATCCAACACGGGCCACAAGACGACGTGAACGGGTTCCGGCTCTGACTTCGGTTAGGGCCTGGCCTAGGAAAGTCCCCGGGCCGTCACACCGCAGAGATGCGGGCTCGGAAACGAGTGAGCTTCGAGCGTGGAATCCGATTTGCACTTGTGCAAATGGGCTGAGACTCGTGTGGAGCCTTATGGATTCAAAGCCGGAGTAGACTTGGCCGATTGCACAGTCATTCACGTGGCCCGATTGGGCTAACTGAACGGGGCTTACGATCTTGTGGCCGTTCTTTTTTCAATAATCAAATTCCTCGAGCTCGAAAAAGTTATGTTATTTGCACGACTTATGATTATCAAAAAAATTCAAGCTAATTGAGGTCAAATCATGATTCAAGCACATTTGAGTTCGACTGTTCTCATAAACAAATCAAACACGTGAGGAATTAGCATGAAAATAATATGGACCGATAAATTCTTCCTGAATACATGTATCTGTTTCTGATTCGAAACAACCTTCTATTATTATCACTTTTTGTAGAGCTAGTATATATGGAACTCTGCTCCGGCTATAATTGAACCCTCCGTTGGAGAACTGTACGGGGCCCGATTGGGCTAACTGAACGGGGCTTACGATCTTGTGGCCGTTCTTTTTTCAATAATCAAATTCCTCGAGCTCGAAAAAGTTATGTTATTTGCACGACTTATGATTATCAAAAAAATTCAAGCTAATTGAGGTCAAATCATGATCCAAGCACATTTGAGTTCGACTGTTCTCATAAACAAATCAAACACGTGAGGAATTAGCATGAAAATAATATGGACCGATAAATTCTTCCTGAATACATGTATCTGTTTCTGATTCGAAACAACCTTCTATTATTATCACTTTTTGTAGAGCTAGTATATATGGAACTCTGCTCCGGCTATAATTGAACCCTCCGTTGGAGAACTGTAGAACGGATCCTTAAGAGAAAAATTGAGGTGCACACAAAAACTGGCAAGGGTATCAAAAACAAGAGAGAAGATACACCAATGGGCTGTTATTTATATTGATATCCCCAAAAATATATTTTGTCGAAAATTAAAATTTTTCAACATCGTGTTAAGTGCATCCATGCATATTGAACGGCAATAAGCAAAACTGTAGTGTCAAAGGGAACAAGTCTTTAATTTTAGCAGGAGTTCTTCCCCATGCTTGGGACAATTTCATTCTACTAGTGGAGTCAAGTTAACAAAATAAAGTTCAAAAATTCAATTAAGAAAGTCCCTCCACCCACGATGGTCGCGAACGATCAGAGATTTAGAGAATTAACAGGTAATAAAAAGATGAAGACTTTCATGTCAAAAACCCAAAAAGAAATTATTGAAATTGACCAAACCGAAAATTCGCGTTACAAACCTTGAAAATAGACCAAAACCATCAATCCAATCATACACAACAAACCGAAAACAGTATCACACAATGCCCTGCAGTCACCAACAACCATACAAGCAAATCTCTGAAGCAGACAGCTTCATAATCAAATAGAAAGTGGCAATAATAAAAGAAGGGATTATGGCACTAATTTACATAGAAACTAATTCCATTCTCTATATCATCTGTTGTTGCATTCTTGTGTTGAGAACCGGAATTAGATAGCTGTGCCATAAAAAGATTGGTGGTGATCAACTCAAGCTTCCTGGACTTGCTAAATACTGTGTTTGCTTTTGCAATTGTTTATCTTCTTCACCTTTGCCACTTTCTCTCTGAAACAAGCAGAATTCAGATAATAAGGAACCAAATGTAAGCTGTTACTTTACATGGAAGGAAGGTGTAAACACCAGTCTTACGTATAAAAGGCCCTGATCACTAATGATCACTAAAGAAGCATGGGAAATTTTCAAATGCAACTGGAAATGGTGACAGGTGAGTAAACAAAACATGTAATGTGGCAAGACAAACAATTAAAAGGAAATTACTAGCCAGAGGTAAGGAATATAAACGATCATTAAAATACCCTATCGTCCAAGTTATAGTAGGTAGCTGGGAATCCTCCATTTTAAACTAATTGGGCATAAACGTTTGGCAACTAAGTAAACCTATCAGGATGCAACATAAATCATTCTTTTCCATACCGCCGCAAAAACTTGGAAAGAAACCATCGAGTTTACTATCAGTTCAACAGAATAACTGGAAGGCAAAAGTTGGAAGGTCCAAGAACAATTTAGTTTCATTTCACTCTCATAACGTAATTCATACCACTACAACTTCCCAAGTAATCCTGATTAGACAAGTAAACATACACATTACTAAACTGGATTAATCCCTTGCTATAAATGCAACCGTGTGGAGAACCAAAGATTATTGCTCAATAAGCAAATGGGAACCAAACAGGACCTATACCATCTTAAAAGAACAGGAGGTGGTTAAGAAAATACCATGAGGACCATTTCCCTTAGCACCTTGCTGTGAGCGAGATGATGACCGCTGGACGCGAGGAGATCCCTGCCGTCCATTTGCACCAGGAAGTGAGTGTCTCTTCTTGACGTAGATCTCCTTGTCATGCACATCTGGGCTTGATTTTGGCGAGCTAGCTGCTAGAGCTTTGGCTCTCGCGGATTCCGTAGCTTGCATATAACTTGGTATAGAGTTGCTACAATTACTCTCTCTGGGTTCCTGATCAACATCTTCAGGTCTCCCTGAACCAAAAGAATTCCGCCTCTTCCCAGTTTTATGATCTTTATCCAATTTTTCTAAACTTCCCCTTGAGCCGGAATCATGGTTAGGATTCGAAGGGGATTGTTTACCAGCTGCAAGAGACCTACGTTTCCGGCTAGATCCTCGTTTACCACTTCTAGTTTTATCACCTTTCACTGATACCTGACTAGAAGGTGTTTCCTGAACATCAGGGCCTGTCATGTGGTTTCTTGGAGATGCTTCTGGTGATGACTTGTCCGTATGATGACCTGGGACCAGCTCCAGCTCAATCTGGACATTTGCCTCTGACTTTTGATTTTCCTGCAAGGAATCTACAGCTGTGGAAGAATTGAAAGGTGCTCCATTAGCACCATCATATGTAGTTGGCTCTGACTTGAGATTTTCCTGTAAGGAATCTCCAGGTGCAATTGAGTTGGCGGATTCACTCATGGCGCCATCATCAAGTTTCTCTGGCTGACCCACGTTGGAGTAGGATATATCAGCTTCTGTGATGGAAGTCTCACAATCGGCTTCAACATCTAGGTGTTTAGAGCTATTAAGATTACTAGTCCCTACCTCTGAATCCTCTGCTTCGTGTTCAACATTCATTGCTCCATTCTCAGACCCATAGGGGGAATCAAGAGTGGAAGAAATAGAGAGTTCAGTCCCAGATTCAGAGCGACCAACTTTAACCGCCAAGTTATGCAAAACTGAGTTCTCTTCTGGCCCAACCTCCCTTGTGGATGAGATTGAGTCCGAATATGATTCAACTGCAACATCTTTATTGTTAGAATTTGTTGATCTGACTGAAGTGGCAGATGAGCTTAGCTCTTCAAATTTTGACTGAACAGCGATAAATGCAGGATTAGTTGCCTTTCTCATCCCAAACGCAAACTTCTTTCCCTCAGTCTCCACTTGTTCAGGAGCAAACCTTTTCAAAGAGCCTGTGGCCTGCTCCTTCTCCAACTCAGGCTTACTAGAGATTGGATTGAACTCCATCTGAGAAATTGACTCTGATTGCTTAGTTTGATCGGAAATCAACTCCAATGAGCTCTCTTTCGAGTTTTCCACGTTTGCATTCTCAGTCAGTGGAGGCTCCAAATTCTCACTTTTGGCAGAAGAGCTTGGTTGGAATGCTTGGAACTCAAAGTCACTTGAATTAGAAGTTATCAAATTTTCATCACCTTTAGAGAGCACTAGTGTTCCCGTGGTATTGGTCTTATTAATATCTGTTAACTCACAATCTTCAGCTGCAAATCCAATTTCTTTGTCCTGATCCTGTTGCTCCACTGCTGCCTCCGGTTTCTGTGGTTTCTCAACTTCCATTGATGAAACAGACATCCATCTCTCCAACCATTTCCAAGCTGAATCAGATCTAGAAGGATCACACTTAATGTGGATACGTTTGGTCCTTGGTGTTGACTCCAACAGCTTATACAGAATAAAGAGAATAAATTTCAATCCAAAAATTGCATTTGGGAGATCAATAAACTGCACTTAGTTGGAGGTTAACGGAAAGAAAGATGTCAATAAGATTACCTGATGAGCAAACTTGTTGCTAAGCAGCTTCTCAATGGAAATATACGTTTCCATTGGTTTCGTTACTGAATTGCCCTTTTCCTGAAACAAGAGGACAGTCTGATTGGTGATGGCCGAAAAAAGACAATTTGTCAGTACAAATTGCTGCAAAGATTACTTCCCGAAGCATGAAAACATTGGCCTCAAATTTCAGTTGATGAAATTGACAAAGAAATCCAGATCCAAAAGAAACAAAGAAAAAAAAATGGAAAAAAGGTGACAGGTTGCTTTACTGAGACTCCTTGATCTCAACTTCCATAGGCATTTCCTAAACCTCATCTCGAGGACTATCTCAATCACCTTCAAAGCCTTCACTTAGCTAATAACTGAATTCTATAGCAGTCAATTCCATCTGCAAATAGTATTGCAGTCCCTCAAATCCCACAAATTATTGCAAAGCAAGACACAATGTCAGATGTATGGCAACGGCATTCTTCCCTCTTTTGAATTAACAGAAACATATCAACTTATCATGAATTGTCAATTTTCAATTCCAAATATTGCAAGTTTCGCTAATAAGATGTCCGCACAACCACAAGACAAACATTTGAACACGACACCCAACAAGCAAATAAAGCATTACCAAGAGCTGTGAACTGTGTTTATCCTTCCCATGACCACCATCTAGCAACCCTTCAGTACATGACCCTTCAGAAAGAAGGCGGGCACGACGTGCACGTACAAGAGCTTGCAATTTGATAATGGCTTGGACACAACGTAGAGTTCCCACAGCTTGCTTCCGGACCAAATGCCCACGTACAGCAGCTTGCAACTTAACCACATTCTTCAGCTTAACCATTTCTTTCTGAGCCTGGCAAAGACATTCACCCAGAAAATTTAGAATTTTTATTGGACTGAATTCTAAGACACCAAAATGTGGCAAAGTCAATACCAAAAATCCTCTGATAGAAGCCTGGATGACAACAATGACAGACTCATCTGGGTTGACATGATGCAATTTATCATCCTCTGTAGCAACTTTGGTATCACACACTTTTGTATTCACTGAAGCCGGTAATAGGGGTATCTCTTCTGTCCATGGTATTGCAGAGGTTTTCTCCAGTGAAGTTGGATTTGGTTGAGTTTGTAAGTTGGCAGTAGCAGTTTGTGGGCTCTCCTTGTACGACGAAGATGATGTTTCTGTAACTACAGTGTTGCTTAGTACTCGATGCCTGGCAGATCTCTTCCGGAAACTCCACCCACGCTGACTTGAACCCTTGCCCTAAAGCCAAAAATTGAAACCTCGCCATTAAAGAGAGAGAGAAGCAAATCCCATGATTTCCCTGTCTTAAATGAATCAAACGCTTTCCTCTCCCAATTTTCTTATCCATTATTCATAATTAAGCAAGAGAGAATTCTCATCTTCCAGTCCTTATTGAATACATCATTGTTTAAGTAGTTTCGGGACGAACAAGCAATTGATTGATGTACATCAGTGAAAAGCATCAGAGTAGTGACTGCCCACATCCACTTGTGTGCGCAAGTGTGCTGTGTTTGTGTGTGTGTTTGTGCACGCGCACGAGTAGGGAGAGAGAATACATCGGAGGCATTTTTATCCATAGACAATAAAATATGTCTCTGTTTCCTCATGAACAAAAGGAGTACAATATGCATTTAAGTCTACTTATGTTATTTCCTTAACGAAAAAACAATTTGAGAAGTTTTGCTGGCAAGTATTCTTTCTTTGTGTGGTTGGTCTGGGAATGAACAATATAGCCTCCATTGCCACCAAAAAGGAGTTTTGTGTGGCTCTCGTGCATTCACACACTTGCATTTGATAAATCAACTTCAAATATGAAATCGAGAGGACAATAACATGAAATTTGCAGGAGTAAATAGATGCTGCTAAAGGGCCAAATAATGTTCTGGCTTGAAAAGCAGAAGGCATGTACCCAAAAAATTGCCAAAGCTGTTAAGATCACATTTGTAAATTGTTGTTTACTTGGCAATTTTCAAATATAGACACAATTTGGTTCTACGCTAAGCATGTCATCAAGTTGATTCCTTCGCAGTTTGTCTATTGAGGTGACATTGTATTGTTAGTTATGAAAGCCATTCCGTAACTTTCAAGAGGCAAGTTTAGTAATGAAGTATCTCACTGAAATCAGGTAATTGCACTTACAGGTAATTCACATAAAGTAGATTTCCCTATGTACTTCATTTAATTGTATTCTTAACTTCCACAACCGGAATTGACCATTCGAGTATATGCACTATTAAAGAAAACGACAATTTGTGCATGCACATTGTCATGGCCAATCACTTCAAACACATCAACAGAGAATCAATTGAGATATAACGAGGGAGTAACATCCTAAGAAATGAGGCAACACTATTTTTCCAATTATATCATTCAACTTTCAAGCTCAACTCCAATTCCATCATTATAGAATTTACCAAATCCTACTCCAAAAAAGGCACAAGCTTTTGCTAGATTGAAGGACAAAATTGCCCGACCCGTATCAAAATGTAGATCAAGACCCAATTCGACCATACAAGTCTAAACTAATGGGATATATACAGAGACAACACAACCATGCAATCATATAGGAATCAGACCCTCTCCATACTCCTCCAAACTCCCATTTTGAGGGTCCATGACTCCATGCCCAACCTACAACCATGATCCGAGCCATTCATCTCGCAAAACACGAGAGATACAACATGTCTGCCAAAAAATCAATTCTACTCGGTATCGATCGTGAGTAAATTGCATTCTGTTTTGTAAATAATAACGTTTGAATGTAAACTATATTTGCCATTCATTTTACATAACAAAATGCAGAACGTTCACGAGTCTACTGATCTTTGATCAAATTGTTTATTCGCCAACCTGTAATTTTTCTCGCATTCTACAAGATGCACGGTTCGGATCATGTCTGTGGGCCTGGAATGAGCCCAAAAAAGAAGAGTATGTAGGGGTATGGAGAGGAGCATGATCTCAATTCTCACACTCCCAAACGTCCCAACAAATCTGAACCCATCAAATCTCACCTTCCCTTTACATGCGAAAAGAGATCACATTCAAAGTCACGACAAAATCACAGAAATCCCCCTTAAATTAACAAAAATCTGAAACAGTTACTATAAATCCCTGATCTTTATCACTTAAGTTAACTTTGCCGAATATCTAGCGGACATCCAATTAGTCGGTGACGTAAAAAGTCATAAAAATCCGGTGTACTACAGACTGTAAGATTTTTAACCCCTTTCTTCGGCCGACATTTTGTCCAGAAACAGTAGAAAAGACAGAAAAAAAAGTAGCTGTAAAAAAAAAAAAAAAAAACTGTTTAGATTTGTGGATTGTTTTACCTCAGGAGCTTCGACGTCGTCAGTGGCGTCGACGGGATCGGCGCAGGTAATGATCTTGAAGCAGGACGCAGTGGATCTTCCCATTATCGTACTGGAATGACCTCACTCTCACTCCTCTCTCTCTCTTAAAACTGAGAGACGAATGTGTTTGCTGGAGTTTGTTGTTAACTCCTCTGTTTTGGGACTTGAACCAGAGAGAGAGAGAGAGAGAGAGAGAGAGATAAAGAGGGGGTTTTTACTTTTTGTTTTTTTGTTTTTGTTTTCAGAGAGAGAGAGAGAGAGAGGGGGAGCGGACCTGAACAGGCTCCTGAAATATAGCGAAGTTTAGGGGTTTGAGTTCCGGGCAATGCGCCCTTTATCTAGTCCGTTTCCTTATGGACGAGAGAGAGGGAGAGAGATGTATCCGTTGAAACGGAAAAACAGTGCTGAGATATCAATAACATGGAAATAGCTGTTTCTGTTTTTTTGACTATTTTATACTAGTAGAAGAGTAAAATAAAAGGACTGGTTCTATTTTTGTTATACGTAATAAATGGAGTAGTAAAATGGATATACTGGGGATTTCGGATTGGTGCTATGCAGTAAAGTGCATATCACTATCGATCCATCGGATCGTGCATCCGACAGCTCGAATCTCATATCAGCAATCAACAATCGAGAGCCATTCATTATCGAGATAAGATCCGAGCTGTCGGAAGCACGATCTGAAAACTCAGAGGTACACAGCACGATACTGCGCATACCACTGCACAACACCATCTCCAATTCATATACAGGCTACTTCACATATATCATTATCAAATACTATTATATTCGCCGCTGCGTAATTATGTGATTAAGAGAATTTTATCGCTTGAAGGTCGGGTCAAAGTTTACGACACACTGCGTTCTATGAGCACTGATTAATCCCCACAAAGTCACTACGAAGACCGGAACTTAAGCGTTTACATGTTGAAATATCAGCAATTCAACGGTAAGAGTGTATACGAAACACCCAATTTTGTCCAAGAATTTAGGCTTGAATTCTAGGACAAAGTTGCATGTTTCTTAGACACTCTTACCGATATCCTAGTCAGCTGATTTTTGGTAAGAATCATAAACACAGTATTTTAAACAACATGAGCGGCTCCGATTATTTATTTAGAACCCGAAACGGGTCTAAAAGAGGTCTATGCATGCTGGCATAGATTGTGAAATCTGTGCAGATAGCACCGTTCTTTTACATAGATGATAACTAATTTATAAAAAAAATTATATAATAATGTAGGTACGTGTAGCATTTTTTTTAATTAATAATTAGCAGAACATTGATATTTTGATGTTCCAACAGTTGGTAGTTTTATTTTCTCAAATCCCAATTAAAAAAAAATTGTGAAATCGGCTAGGCTAATTTTAAGGTTACATCCATGGGAGAATCTAATTTAATTCCTTTTTTCAGATCCATTATTTTTTTTATAGTCAGTCTAGGGCGCGCGCGCACAAAAAAAAAAAAGAAGATCCAAAATGTAAGAGTTTTCAATTGCTAGAACTGGTGAAGTATATACTTTTGAAAAGAAAGGCAAATGTAACAACAATTAAAGCAACGACAAAAGGAATAAACAAAATTAATACTACTTGACGTGTGAAGTTGATTATTCTTCTCTCTTCAAATTTTGAAAAAGAGAGGATATATACAAATTAAAGGTTGGTTTTGCATTTGAAATTTTTTTTTTTTGGTACTGGAGCTAGCACCCAAGATTGGATAAAAGTTAAAACCTTCAAAATGGAACTCTCAGTAAATTGTTACTTTCGCCGAAGACGCACTCTTTTGATAATCTATTAACGCGATGAAGCTCGCAGCAAATGGTGCTTGATGGGTTAATTTTTAGATTTTTACAGCAGACGGTATCAGTTTGCTACAGTTAAATCATAATTCATTGGTACATTAAATAAATTTTAATAAGCACGTCTACGTTAAGGGGTGCTCTTGGCGCCAGATTTTGAATTCTACGTTACTTGAAACATGATTTTCTTTTTTCCCGGTTAAACGGAAATTCAATTGAAACATGATTTTCAGCTTTTCATAGCAAGTATAAAGTTTTGCTACAAAATTTAATCACAATTCATAGCTACACTAAATTAACTCATTGCCTCTACACTAAATAGAAATAAGTACTTAATCCTTGAATTAAATGTGATGTATTGTGAGAGAATGACCTGTTTTGTGAATTTGGAAAAGAAGTACTTAAAAAATAAGAATTTTAGCGGAACAGTAGTTAATTCAAAATCTATAGCTTAGCAGTACAATCTCCAATCTATTTTCACAGCAATGTGTTGTTAGGTTAGCCGTTAGTCATCATCTCAACTCATTCAAAAATTAATAATTATAAACCTCTCAACTACTATGAAGTAGGAATTGGATTATCTCTAGTACTTTTTTCAAGAGACAGTCTAGAATTTTGCTCGTCAATTGCTACAATAAATGGTTTAGATTTGCTTAAGGATTCTTACCGGTCTCTCTACACTCCGAACTAATGATTATACTAATGCATGATCCGGATTTGGACTCTTTTGTCAGGTCCAAAACTTAAATTGGAGAGGACCTGATCCGTATGTGAAATGTAATTTACATTGAGATCGATAACAGATTTTTACTCGACAATAAACCAAACAATTACTCCTACATTGGAGTGCAGTTTGTCAAGCCATCGTTGTAATATTCTAATCAAGCCTTAATCGAGAACCGAAGTATTTATCAACCAACAAATCAAACCAAATCAAATCGAGATTTGCGTTTCAATCACTTGGGTCGGCTAAGTATTAATCAACCAACAAAGGCACCAAAATGATCTCTGATTTATCACCAGAAAATTAAATTAAGCACAGATTATTGAGTATAATAATTACAGAAATCGACAGTCCCAACGAGAATTTTTGTCTTCTTCCTTTAAAAAAGGTTGTGGTGGGATCCATTGATGCACCTCGCATGTGAAGCGATAAGAAACATGGGAAGTTCATGGAACAGAACGTACCAACGATACAGGAATAAAAAATGAATTTTTTTTTTCGGGGTGTCTGAATCAGTTTACACACACTTCGATTATTCGCTTTTTCGGTCCGGTCGAAAGGCAAGGCGTGAATATTTATACCAGGGGTGGCATAATTAATAATTCCAAGGTTATTAATCAAATGAGATGACGTACTATTGTATACCGATCTACTATTAGTCAAACAAACAGGTCATAAGGTTATAGACCCGAGTAGAATTTTTAATTCCTTGTTTAAGGATTTATTAATATAAATTTGTCATTACAAAATTATGTATAGTTCTTTTTACTGTATCAGATCACCTCCAGTTTTTATCTTGTTTTTGAGTATAAAACCTTCAAAACTTACTCCAATCATTGCTTTCAAACTTATACTACTAAATTTAGTTTTACTCAAATGAAGGTGACTCAAAATTATTTTAAGGCAATTTCCAACTTTGCCAGTAAAATCTTTTTTCTCAAACTTATGTCCAAAATTGAGTTCACCCATTGTAATTCGTCAAATCAAATTAAGTGTGTACTCAAAGTATTATTCAAAAAAATTAAAGAAAATTACGAGTAAGGATTGAAGATGGCCTGCCAATTATACATGTTAGCTTAAAATTATATAAAAAGCCATTTGACAAGTTTTACCAAAGTTAACAGTGACAACTATTTAGCCCCAACTCTCCAAGGGATTAGACTAGTGATTAAGGCTTTGGAGCCTTTATAAAGTTTTGAAACATCTCAGGTGCATTAATTGAGACTCCTACAATTAGACGGTGAGATTTACCCTCGAGAATTAGTCGATGCAAACCTACGCTGACCCCAATACATGAGTTATAAAAATAGTGACATCTATTTAATTTGTTTTCCCAACCTATAGAAATGGAATAACTCAAAATACTGTACATGTACTATTATTTTTGGTCAAAATGGGAATAACTCCAAATGGTCTACAAGTTTGAGCACATGACATGAATACCCATTCCACCCTGTGCCTTTTGGACGCTTTCTCTCGTCTTATCACGATTGCCATGTTAAGCTGCCGCGAGTTGGGGCGCTACCCATTTCTCACGTGGGTTTCTTAAACTGTTTAAGTAGTGGAGTACTATTTCTATATCATCCTCATCCTGTGTTTTCCTTTTATATAACCGGATGTACGAGCAATTTGTTCGCATCTTGACTATTTTCAAATCCTAAAGTTAACGAACAGATAAACCCTCCAGTGACCACAGTATTCGAAATGTTTGGTAGTTGTGGGATTCGAGTCATTCGACATGAAATACTTATTACTTTCTCACGCGCACTTAAAAAACTGCTTGGGTTATCATCCTAGATTCCTAACTCATCCTTGATCCACACAATTTTTCAGTGACAGTGTATATTTAATTAGCATTAAATTGATACTGTCTCCCTATTCTATTTTGTTACTAGTACTATTTAATAGGTATAGAGATTTGCTACTGTAAATAGTGGATTTCCAAGACAATGAAGCTTGAGTGCTCTAGAAATAATTTCTTCTGTGAACCAAGGTTTAAAAATAATAATTCTTTTAATGTTAATGCTTCGCTCATGAGTAGTTATTTATCTACTTTATATATAAAAAAATACAATATTGAGGGCTCATAGTTAAAAGCTTTACAAAATTGATCGGAGATGACCCATTTCTTTTCTTTTCTTTTCTTTTTTTTATTATTTGTGAAGATGAGTACATCAACATTCGTACAACTTCATCATATTTGTCTTTCAAGAAGACCAACGATCTACTTACAATCACAGTCGTCCTCGAAAAATTAATGTATTTTAATATGTGATTCCGAGTATAAAATCAACATATATAGTATTCTTAGTGCGTGCTCTCACTTACAAAGTCACAAGAGTTTACAAAGTACACGTAATCTAAAGATACTTGATATCGACGATAGTTAGCTAGGTATTGTTAAGTATTTTTTCCACATAAAATGGACGCCAAGAGATTAAAATTCTTGTTTGTTACCATTGATTAAAATTTCTGGAGTCGTCCCTGACCGAAAGTGGATCTTTCACCTTCCAGGACAACCCTTGAATAATGACCCACTAGCCCACTCTATGTATATCATGTTTGTTTCTTCAAATGTTGACAAGGGTTTTCCAACTTATTAATTGTATATAAATGGCCTAATCAAGTTCAATTTAGTTGTCTAGTCTCCTCCCTCATCTTCCTTCTTTCCCAAAGGACGAAACCGTTGCACCTAACTCTTTCAATTTACCCCATTTTTTTTAGTAACACAACAACGTTATCACCCTTCAATCCCAAGTTTTGTGTTGTAGCTAATTCAAGGCGTAATGTCACGATCTGGAATAAAAATTCTGGTGATAATCGGATAATTGGGCCAGCTTACGCCCACCTCGAGTAATTTCGGGGCCCTAAAGTTAACAATCAGGCAAACTATTCAGTGGCCCCATGGTTTGAAATGTTTGGCCTTCGTCGAATTCGAACATGCGATCTCATCGAGGACAAGTACTTGATTGCTTTCTCATGCCCATCTAACCCAACAATGTCACAATCAGAATTGGGAGGGGCATAATAGGAACATAATGGGATCGATGTCAGTGGTTTAAGGCCATTCTTCTTCTCCCTCATTAAAGGATGTGGTGGAGCCTGTTGTCACATGGCTAGGGCCTCAATTATTGAAGAAAAATGTACTGGCAGTTTGGTAATTGATCCGGATCGATGTTAATGATTTATTTTCAATCTTTCTCAAAAAACAGGAAGAAATGATTTTGTTCCCTCTCCACTACATATCCATCAACATCATTTTAACCCAAGATAAACTTATTTAGGTGAAACCCTCCTTTAAAAACTTGTGCGCATCCCGATTAATTTCGGAACGTGAAGTTAACGAGTGGGCAAACGCTCCAAGGGCCCAAAGATTTAAAATATTTGGCTTGCATGAGATTCGAACATACGACCTAACGAAGGACAAACACGTACTTGAGTTGTGAATGCAACTACTCTATATATTTTACTAATTAAAAAAGAACATTTACTTCCCAGTTACGTAAGATCCCTATCAGAAAAAGATAGGGATTTTCAAGTCGAACCTACTTAGGTAAAGCACCCTTTTTTTTCAAAAAAAGGAAAGAAAGAGAGGTGAAGCAGCCACTTCACTTCATTGACTTCTTGGCATTCTTAATTTGGTTCCAACCAAACCAAATCTTTCCGTACTATCAACTCCTTTAGAGCAGTTTTAAGGGGCTTTGCAACAAATTTTGTTTTTGCTAGTACAATGTAAGATTGGTCTCCAATGATTAATTGAAATACCCGTAAAATAATTCGAACTGAATTATATTAAAAACTAATTTCTAGGTGTTATTGACACCCTACATTTTCGTTAGATCATAGCTGCATACATTGGATGAGTATACAACACCTCTGCCAAAGGAGAGAGATTATTTCCAAGCTGAAATCAATTGAGCAGGGATGAAGTACTCAAGATTTTAAGTAGTGCACTAAGGGTGAGTTTCTCTACGGTGCTAAATGGGGTTAGTTTCCTTCACAAAATTCAACAAAGGAGAGAGATGATTTCCAAGCTGCATACATTGGACGAGAACTAATAAGTCCATTTAGCCCTGTAGGAGAACTCTCTCTCTCTCTTTTTATCACTGGTAGGGAAACTCACTCTAATATAATTCGCCAATAAAAAAAACAAAAATTTTAAAACCCGTAGAATTAGCCATTGTCATCCCTTGTTTCATGAATCCGTCATTGAATGGAGACAACAAGTTCAATGACTTCTAAGGACATTTGCCCCATTTTTTCAGAATCAAAATCAGAATAATTTTGTAAAAAATAAATTTGAATCAAATTTGCTTCATTCCTTCACTCAAACCTATATCAAATCAAGTTTTAAATCAAATTGTTACTGAACTCGGACGGTTATGTCCTCCCTCACTTTTATAAAGGTTCTACTTAAAAATATGCCTAAAGATTTTAAAACACTGAAGTAGGTTACCCTGCCATAATGGGGTATACTTCCACAAGTTTGATCACCCTTGGGTGTAGCTGGTAGGGTGGCCAAGGAGGTGGAGCTAGGGTTTTTGGGAAATGGGGATGCTGCCAAGCACCCCTTGCTAAGCAGTCGATCTAGCCGTTCATTTCGGCAATCAACGGTTCAGATCTTTGCCGAGCAATCAACGGCTTAAATTTGTATGCGCTCAAATTCAATCCGAGCTGTCCATGCCGAGATGAACAGTCGAATAAACTGCTTGGCACCAGTTTACAGGGATGCCGCTTGGCAGTATCCCCTGGACTACAATAAATACTGCGGCTCAACAAGATTAATATGTGCAGTAAATTAGTCAAAATACAACTAGTATCATACTGCCCCAGCATTTCTATTTTTAAGCAATTAGTTCTACTATCTATTCCACAGCCACCAACCCCAAGTATGGTGTCTGTAGTGCATAGACTGTAGACTGTAGCTAGCATTGAGGCTTAAAAGTCCCACTGAACTTAACAACGGTTTTTCAGTCGATGCTTCTTCTCATTAGGACAAAGTTGTCGTGAAGACTGCAGGATGGGACCTTCTTCGTGCGAGTAATTAACTATTCACCGGTACCGGTACTAGGCACCGCTATGTCGTGCTTTATTTTTTCTGGACATCATACATTTAGTGATGGACTCCTACAAGAATATGTGGTGTTGAGCAAAACTTCTGTGATGCTCCCAAGTGGTATGGGAGCATCATACTCCCAATGAATTACAGCATTTGGATTGAAAATAGATAAATCACAGCCCTTAGATCAAAACCAAAAATGAAAAATAGGGTGGTTTTGTTACAAAACGAGGTGGTTTCGACCTAAAAAACGGAGGATTACTTACAACAGAACAGACAACACTTACCATTCACTAAGGCAGAACTTACTACACAAGTGTAGTAAGTTCTGCTTTAGTGAATGGTAAGTGTTGCCTTAGTGAATGGTAAGTGTTGTCTGTAATTCATTGGGAGTATGATGCTCCCATACCACTTGGGAGCATCATAGCCATTTCCGGTGTTGAGACACCACGTGGAGTTACTTCAGAAGCACCTAATAATTTTTGCAATTGGGACATTTTTTAATTGGAGAGTAAATTATTATTCCGTGGTCCTAAGACAATGCCACGTAGGGTCCGGTAAGCTTAACCACCCCACAAGTGTGTGACACCTGTACACGTAGTTAAGAACGCATCGTGAATATTTGTTAATGATTAGTATTAATAACATGTGATGGTACTCTATAAGAAGACTCTATAATTTTTGCTATAGTTTGGATCCTCTTCAGTCCCAAATGTGGATTGAAGAGTCTTTGAATAAATCTGAACCGTTGATTATGCAAATGGACGATTTACATTTGAACTATTTCGTTCAGTTCAAATTAAGGACCGGAGATGATCCATTTCTTTTTTCCGAATGGGGACCCTTTGAGTCTTGTCTGTAATGCACCAAATTTTTGGAGAGAGGTGAGTGGGGATGTTGGGTACGTTGAGAGCAACTTATGCCTGCATGACTTACTCACTTACAGCTTTCCAATTCTTGACTTTAGAAGCAAACATGATTGGGGGGTTGGGCCCCATCCCCTCTGCTTCTCAACCTAAACATCACACAGAATAGTTCAGACCATGAAATATAGTAATCATCTGCCTTGGCGCATGATTTGTGAACAGAAAAATCAGGATCTCTGCATATTGTCTTGGTGAATTATGTAAGCATTTTCTGGGTGTCATTGCACAAGCTGCAGGGTTTCGTGACCAACTGTTTTTGTCATAATTGTGCCCTGACTGCATGGAAAATTATTCAGTACTCAGACACCGATTATCACCACATTTTTGCGTGTGAACGTCACGCATTTGAAAAGGGTGATTGCCTGAGCAAAAACGAAAACAAGAGTGTGGGGGCACATTTCGAAAACATCCCAACATTACTAAATCTCACGAGATTAAGAACCGGGAGCATGAGCATAGAATGAGTATTATTGAGGACGACAAGGAAGAATCTTACCGGAGACTTGCGTGATCGAAGTTGGATAGTACTCTGAGGCACTGAAGAATTTCTGTTCCCATATCATTATAATCTTCTAGTCTAAGTTTTCATTATCTGGGATGTAGAAAGGTTTTCGGCCCGGCCCACTCGTGCACAATACGTAGGCTGTGACCTAGCCCAATTGGCCCAACCATACTGGCTCTCAGCCTGTTCCTACTGGTTGGGCCTGGGCTGGGGTTTAGAAACTTGTGTTTTCTTTAACTATGATTTAACAGATCTTCTGTGAGAAATTCACAGAAACAACACAGACCATTTCTCTTCACAAACTTAAAATCACGATACAAATGGACTGGAATTCTCGCCAAGTCCTTGCAAATTAAATTAAGCAACTACTTTGTCAAGTGTAGACAAAAACACAATGAAAAAAAAAAAAAAACACCGCAAGAATTATATCAAGGAATGGAAAATGCAGCAATAAATACAGCCGATGCAACACGACTAAGTATGTTTTCGCATTTCTCCACAGAAAAAAGTTGATCCGAACAAGGAAACTTGTGGCTCATAACTTCTTCCTCTTAGGATTCTCCGGAGTTTTAGCAGCATCCTTTCCAGTAGTTCTTTTAGCAACCGAACTTCTACTCTCTGGTGTTTCACTCCCTGCAGCGAGGTGGAAGTCAAATTCAATTACGCAGGGAAATTTTCAGCAGTTCGGAGGCAACGTACTTTAGTCTAAAGGAATGTAATACAGGAGTAACCCAGATAGTGCTTATTTGCGATTAACATGTGAACATTGTGACTTCTACATGACCATACCCGTGCTCAAAGCTTTGCCATCGTAGACATCAATCTGTCAAACAACATGCAGGAGAATTAGCTAATGTTCTGCATGCATTATTGACAAAAACTACCAAAAGCAGCAGTTAACACGCACACTTTCACAGACACAAACACACATGCACCCTTTAACGCATACATAGTAAAATCAACACTAACAAATACATGAGATATGAAAGGAAAATCATATCTTTACGTAACTTTACACAGAATTCTTGATCATATTGATGTGGCAATGGCATTTCTGACATTATAGGCAATACTGATGTTTGGCCTTACATAATGAAATCAAGACTTGCCACCTTTTCTAGATTGATTTTCTGTTCAGATGTGTTTATATAGCATTTCCGGATTAGAAAAAAGAAGAAGAAGAAGAGAGGTTCACATGGAGCTGATTTTGTTCATGATACAGTTCAAGGAATTAAACTACTCCATATCTTACCATAAATTTTCCCCGAACAGGATGGAGAAAAACGTACTTCCATTGTCCAACAAAAGCAATGTTGAGTTTCTCGATAAGTGTTAAATGATGTATCTATTTGTATCTAGTGTAATTATATGTCTTATCATGTAATTAGTTTAAGTATCTAGGACCGTAGTACAATTATTATACAGCTTGTATATATATATTTTACATTGAATGAAACTAACCCTAATGGGTTTTCTCCTTATTATGATTACCCTAAAATTGAACAATAAGTGACAACAAAACCATTTTGATAGGCTGCTCGCACAACTAGCGAACATATTGCCATGTATGATCTGGACGTTAAAGACATGGCAAAATGTCTAAGAACAGAATCCATGGGTTCTATAAAAGGAGTTTTAGAAACTGATCTCTACACAATGCTTTAGCAATTACGAACAACAGACTCCTCACAATTGTGAGTTCCATCAAGAAATAAATCCCTTCGCATCAGTTTTCCTTCTATGCAGTCTCACATTCTGCTCAGTGAGAACTCTCTGCAAAGAAAGTACCATTAAATCACAGACATTTCTGAACCAAAAAAAAGAGAAGCAATTGCCTGTGAAGTTAATTGACCAGAGCAGTCATCCATTAATGAAAATTATA
>BPLS01000476.1:0-30266 GCA_019656275.1 Rhododendron kiyosumense | reverse complement strand
AGGTTATAATTAACAAATGTGGGACAAACTCTAACAAACCTGATGACATGCATTCCCTCAAGAATGTCTACTTTCTTTGGACGGTCTGAAGACCTACACAGCAAAACACAAGCAAAAGTGATAAAAATATGATACTATATGAAGCTCGAAAAGAAAGAGCAAATACTTAATACTAATGAATAAACCTACTTTTGTGCATCAGGTCCGTATCCCAGCTCACCCGACAGAGCATTGCCCCAACTTATGCATGAACTTTCAGCACCAACAAAATGGCGCATGTCGCCTGAATCCATGCAATGTATATTCCAGCCGCTATAAAAGAATCAAATCCAATTCCTGAACTATATTTTGTGATGGTTTCAATAGAAGTTCAGAAAAACAAATGAATATTATTACTTTCTTAATATCTTCCGCAGATGATGCTGCCAATGAGCAACTTGAAAACTTACGCACGTTGATAGAAATTGGATGAAGGATATCATTTTGGATAAACAATCAATAGTTTACTTTTTACCTGAAGCCATTAACAAAAATCTAATGGGACAAGCTAATTAAGTACACACTAGATAGCAAAGACTGTTGTGAACTTCCGTCTAACTGGTAGAACAAACCATAAATATCATAAGGAAATAAAAAGCACAATAAAGACGTGACATAACCAAGGCGATTATAACCTTAAATCCATAACAGGTTTAGGGTACATCCATTCGTCACCTTTGTTCTTTACTTTGCCCCACATATACAACTGTCCTCCACCTGGAAATAAAGGAACATCGATGGTCAACACAGAATTACTATTGCATGTTGGACAGAGTCAGAAAGTGAAAATTTGGGCGGTGCTAATACAAAGTGAGAATAAAATTTAATGCATGTCTCATATTTGACCACAGGATACCCGCAAAGTTGGAGGGGAAATTCTACGAAACTGCTATTAGACTGGCCATGTTTTACTGCACAGTGTTTTGGGTACTAAGAAACAACATGAGAATAAGATGAGTATAGCTGAAATGATAATGTTGAAATTGGGGTGTGGTAAAACTTTGCGAGATAGAATTAGAAACAAAAATTTTATAGAATGCAAGGGGTAGCAATGATAGAAGATAAGATGGGAGAATAGATTAAGGTGGTTTGGACATATCTATCCTAAACCAGCCAATGCGGTACTTGGGAGTCATGTGGTTGTGGTAGATAGTAGCAATTACGAGATGGGTAGACCAAAATGGCAAAATTGACCTTGGAAGCAGTAGTTCGAAAAGATCTACCAATTTAGGATATCATAGAACACGATACCCTCGATAGAATTCAATGGAGAAAACGGATTCATGTAGCCAACCCCCATTGTTTTGGGCCGTAAGTTGTAACTTACGGCTCAGTTTGGTTTGGTTTGTGTCTTAGAGGGGTTATATTGAAAAACTAGTATTTTGGGAGGGCGAAGCTGTCAACTTCATAATCTTGTATGAAGCTAAACAAGCTACCCCATGGTAGCCTCGCTGCCTGCTATTTAAGAATAACATGGGAACGACAAAGAAAGCTGTTGGCTAATACAACAGCGCAGAAATATCTCAGTGAAAGTCAACATTTTGAAATGCAAATATTTGAACTTAACAGCAATGAAGAAAGCAGTTCAATGGATGCTAGACAAATTGGCCATTGGTTTTCAATTGTGTGATATTTTAAGGTCTGCTTTCCCTTTTGACTTTTCCAAAAAAGATCTGCAAAACTAGTAAAGAGCAACAAACCCTACCAGCAGTACATGCAGAATTAACAGAACCAGCTGCAATCAAAGCATCACGAGGTAGAACATTGTGCTTTGTGAAAGTTTCAACACGACGAGGAACCCACTCATCCTTCTGCTCCTTATGTCCAAGCCTAAACCCAAAACTCAGGAAATACAGAGGAATAAGACACTATGAAGAGAACTGAAGTTTGTCAGTCCTCAGAAATGTTCCTCAAAAGCATGCCTACAAGGTGGCAACTTGAAATCTAAAGAAACAGCTACCAACCTTCCATAATCACCACATCCCCACCTGGCAAATTGAACCCAATAAAGTGTAACTCAGAATATGTACCGTAAAGGCGTAAACTGCTGAAACGGAAACAGTGGAAAAGAGAAAGGAAGAGCTGCAAGAAAAGCTTACGTGTAAACAAAGCCATTTGAATCCACAGCAACTGGATGCCAAAAATACAAAAGGTGAAGTAAATAAGCCTTGTAAAGAAAGTAAGAATGGGGAAGTAAGAGAAATGATAAATATGCCTCATTCAAAACCTGTATGATTTGATGATATAAAAAAAAAAACCTGTATGATTTGTTCCACAAGCAACTTTCACTATAGTTTCTCCAGCAAGGGAAACAACTGCTTTAGGGCATGGTTGGGCTTCATAAGCAAGCAAAACTGAGCTATTTCTTGTATTGTACTGCACTGAATCGAAGTTGTTACGAACATTGAAACCAAAATCAATTAAGTGCATAAGCACAAGCAATATAATTTCTGCCAGGCCAGTTTGAAAGCTAAATAAGTACACACTTCAGTGAGTCACACCCTATCGGGTCTAATATATTTAGCGAGAATGCCTGCAGCATTCCACACATCAGAATCTCATTCTCATGGTTTAAACACAGCATTAAGGATGAATATGTTTCAAACTTTGATCAATCTGTGGTTCCATTCCGGCGAACTCTACAGAGCAGTGCAGTCAAAGCTAGGAGAGATCTTCAATCAGATAGGAGCATCTTTTATTTGATTGGGTTCCTTTGATCCGATTTCTCATGCTCTATTATGGTAGATTAAGCCAAAGATGAAGACACATTTCTTATTTACGTAAATAGAGGGCCGGAATAAGTGCCAGACCCTCAACAAAAGAATGGATTACGGTGATAGAGTGTTATCAGGAGACGCAAGGCTTTGGAATTGAATAAATGGCTCTCTTTTTCCGTCAGCAGATTTCGGTATTTCTAGAAATAAGAGTTTTACTATTATTTCTTTTATTACTATTTGATTTCCTCATTGGAAATTGAACTGGCTTATTCTCTTCTGTATTCTTAGTAGATTCAAGAACTAACAATGGAATCACACACAAGGAACAGACAGTGAATAGGTTTGTTAGAGCTTGTCCCACATTGGTTAATTATAACCTTCAAAACTAATATATGAGCATGGGCGGCCTCTCCACTTATTGCTGATTGGTTTTGAGTTAGATGCTTTAACAAGGTTCACAGATTCGATAATCTATAAATTAAAACAAAAAACCTGAAATATTGTTTATACTCAACATACCTCATTATCCGATCCATGCCCTAGTTGACCATATTGTGGAAGACCAGCAGTCCTAGAAATAAGCAGTAATCAGAGCAATCCACAAACTTCAGAACAACAGAAGTAAAGAACACCAAAACACGCGAAGGAAGTAGGAACCAACAAAAATGCATAAACATACAGTATAGAAGCTCCTTCGATAGAAGATAACCACACCGAGAAATCAGCCCCACAAGCAACATCTCTGACCTCAGAAACTAGACAGCGTATCGGAGATGACTCAACTTCTACAAAGAGATAAAGTATAATGTGTATAATGTCATCCGATGTATAGTGTAGCTTAACGGATGACACCCCACAAAGCAACTTTTTTATGGATTCAAGATTTAAAGTACTTGGCATGTAAAAGGAAAAACAACTGAAACAGATGAATATTAATAGACGTCCTAGTTCCAACTAAGTCAAATTACTATAGTATGAGGAGCAACGACCTCTAAAGTGATATATTCTTCACCGAACATTAGAAGTTATGTGATTGCCACTAAACCAAACCTGAGAAAAAACTCACCATTTTTTAATGAACCTGAGCCCAGCTGCCCGTGTTTATTCCAGCCAAAGGATAAGGAAATTTCATCTTTTGTTACCACCAAAGTATGGCTCTTTCCAGCCCCTGCTCCGATGATATTATGCCTGAAAGAAAGAAAAAAGAAAGGAAAGGAAATAAAGGAAGGAAAAGGCATAAGTTATGATAAAAGCAGGAAAAAAAGCATAATCATGCAGGAGATACATAACTGAAATCCACTGAAATTCCATCAACACTAGTAATTTCAAAACTGTATAGGGAAAGAATCATTCAATTAGTCCTTCCTTAAAAATACGTTGTTAGGTATAACCGTACAAATAATAAACTACATAGAATACGTCTCGGGTCCCACAAGCCTCCATTCTCTTAAACCCAAAAACTTGCTTTCCTCTCTGACACACCAGCCAAGCAAAAAAACATGGAGAATAATAGAAGCCATAATTTCGGCATAGCGCCATAATGGAACAACAATTCGTTAACCATTTCTCTGCCATGTCTTGCTAAACAATTAAGAATCAGATCCTTTGATCTATTCCCTCTGTTAGACTTGCAGATTAAGCAAACTCCTCCCCCCATTCTAAGGTGCTTTTCAGATCCCTACTCCATTGGAATTTCCTTGCCACCACTGCGGGCCTATGTCCCAATCGCTTATCAAAGGTTATAAGTCTGATCAATATTTGAATCCACACCCACATTCCCCACGCCTGGTCGCTTATCAATCAACCAAACAAGATTATCAAACGTGATTAGTCTGGTCGTGTTTAGATTGTTAGACCCAAACACCCACGTTCTCCATGCCTTTTTCTTTCTTGAAACTTTGATTCTATTTTGCGCTTGCAAATCCACATTCACCACTTCAAACATCAGTAATTCTTTCCAAGTAAAACCCAGACTGAAAGATGGTGACCAACTAGGACAGTAGGAAGAGTTTTGCTAGATAAAATAGCCTTTTTCCCAAATCATATAATTTTTTTTTTGGTACTTCGGAATATTACCAAATCATATTAAATATTAATGGTAGTGCACTACAAAGCCATCGCATCACCCACTGGAACTCCTAATCTACTTCTGAGAATAGTAAGAAATACAACGAAAATAGAAGCATGCTAAAATATCCACTTCCAGGGACAAGAGAAATTCAACATACCCCAACAGTTCTGATACAAGAGATGGTCCATCACGCATAATTCGGTCTCCATGGCCTAGTTGCCCCTTCTGCATTACAACAATGATTCATGAGTTGAACACATTAAGTAGAAAGCAAGTACAATCATTAGCTTCATAATTGAAACTAATCGTACTTCGTTGCGTCCCCAAGTATAGCAACGTCCTTCAACATCCAATGCCACACAATGAGAAGACCCTACACAGAACATCAAAACTAAGGTCATTGATCCAACACTTATCTTAAACAACAACCGGGAGCCAAATTCTTTATCAAAGCAACAACTTGGCTTATATCTCTGAACATTCAACTCCAATGGGTAGCTATATCCAACGCCAAACTATAGCTTTGCAATTTTTACTCTCTCTCTCCATTGATGGGACTCGGAAAAAAATAGCTCCAGCTAAGTTGCTTCTCTCTATTTTCTCTGTGGTCGTTGGAGCAACATTACCCAATAATGGCCTTGTAGCACGGTAGCTACTCAAAAAACGATTTTGAAGAGAAATTTCTTCTAACATATTTAAAAATTTGTAAAACACAACGATTATTATGGTTTTTAGATGCCATGAATGGTGAAAACAGTTCACCAAGTTAGGATGAGACGAAGGGAACAACTTTTTGCAGAGATGCCTTGTGGAGTAAATGTAATTCGTTAAAACAGCTTTTTGCTTAGATGATTTATAGAGCTCTACAAAATGAATATTTGGATTAATAAAATGGGACATGTGGTAGATTGCATGGGGCCTCAATTTCCCTCAAGTCCTTGTGAACTTTGCAGAAGCCAAGTCCTAATCTTGTTTTTTCCTTTGATGTTCTTACAAGAGAGTGTGAGCCAATAGGGAAAAAAAATTATTACTCATATCGAAAGAAGAAATATTCCCAACATTTATCCCTACTTCGTGGCTAGAAGGCGGTTGTGGGCTAACTAGTGTTGCAAACGAAGGAGTTATTGGTGAGCATCTCGAGGCTCGGCTCATTAGTTAATGAGTCGAATCGAGTCGAATTGAGCCCGAATTAATAGTTACACGACTTTACTAAACTGAGCTCTAACACCCCTATTAAATGAGCCGAGCTCAAACTTGATTAATTGATCTCGACTCGAGCTGGGCTTGAGCTAGACTAGTTCTAACCGAGCCCAACTCAGACACCTCCGTACTAAACGAGTCGGGCTCAAACTCGGCTCAAGTCCAGCTCGATGCACATTCTACCGATGCAAAAGTTACACACCTCGTGGTACCTAAAATGTGGTCAGCATAGTATTGCGCAAAAAAAAAAAAAAATCGTTTAGAGAAGTGTAGAGTAGAGATTGGAACAGAAAGTAGAAAGAGATGTACCACAACCGGAGACGACCAAACGGATGTCGACGCCGAGGAGAGGCCGGAGTCGGGTTGGAGAGACCAAGTTACCCGCATTGGAGGTCTTGCGGCTGCTGATGCTGGCATTCCACCGCGTTGCGCCGCAGAACAGCAGCTCTCCACCCTGCTTCTTCTTCTCCGCCGCCTCGTCAGCCTTCTTCTCGGCCTCCGACATCCCCGGGTACACGGAGTAACGGACGGAATGTTGGACACCGAAGATGGGCAGCCAACGGGAATGGGGTAGTGGTTTTCGCGGTTCGAGAATATGACTTTAACTGCTGAAGGTGCACTACGCTTGGGAAGGGCCCCAAGTGGGGTAAATTTAAATTAGCAATCCTACGTACATATGTACGGACTTCACATGGTGAAATTAAAGCAGGTCGGGAGTAACGTTACGTGGTAATCTAGACTACTTTAGGTCCCATCTTTTTAAAAAATATGTATCTATTTTACATTTTCAAATTAAAACATATTGCAAATAAAAATAATTTTGTGTTTTTTTTTTTGCACGGTATAAAAGATCTCATCGATATAGAAGATGTTTCAAATAAGATCCATATTGCATATTTTTATATTTCAATAAACCTATTATTTTTGAAGTTAAAATTATATTCTTAAAAAATAAGGACTTATTTCCCATTATGGAACGGAGGCTTACAACTACACATTCTTGTGAGGTCACATCTTTTGTTGCGAAAGATGTGTAATACTTGAGCTAAGCACAACACTCTTCAGCACTAATACTATGATGACCACATTATGCGATCGTATTTTGGGTACTAAGTGACGTGTTACCTGGTACCAAAAACATGACACCCAAATGTGGTCACCATAGTATTGCTCCTGTAGCTCGGCTCAGCGTGACTTGAAAAAGCTCGGTTCATTAATGGAGGTTTGTTACTTATCTAACCAAGCTTGGCTATAACTCAAGTTTTACGCTTATTTAGTAAACGGATCAAGTTCGTACACTTCAAAACTCAACCCGGCTCGTTCACACCCCTAATTGATGGATTTAGAATGATCCTATCCACTTGAATGTCATTACTATTTTATGAAGTTCATGTCCTACATGAGACGATTTCAGACATGGTAAGTGTTTGGGCTCGGATTGTGCAAATTTAGCAGATAGATTTTCTCATTTCAATTGTTGAAACAACTTTTTACCTGGGACTGGATTCTGGAACTTAAATTCAACGGCGTGCTATTAATGTAAAAAGAGTAAAGTTAAGTGACATCAAGTGTCTGCGGTGACTTGAACCAATGAATTGAATGAGAAGACGGTTCAATGGTGGGTTGGTCGATAGTAGAAAAGGGGTAATTCAGTTTAGTTTCATTCAGAAAGGTGTTGCGTCGTGCTTTTAAACACAAACAATTTCTAGTTCAAAGTACATAGAGCATCTTGAACACTAAATAGCCCTTCTAAGTTCCAGAGAAACCATACGAAAAGGAACATTAACACTAGCTTAGTGAGATAGTCGATGATATTACATAGGAGTATTTTCCAATGGGTGGTTACATATATCTAGCAGAAAAAAAAGGTGGTAAAATGCAAAGTCAAATGGCTAATCTATTAGAGATGAAGTCAGAATTTGTTTTGTTATTGATTCTCTGGGATTTGCAATTCAACATTATACGAAACAATGTGGAATTGATATGCGTATATCTGTATTCACAACTATACACTACTCCCCAAAATACGTAGCAAATGAGAAGCGAAAACCACAAGCGAAACTATCCCAGAACATGGAAATGATTTTCGAAAAAAATTAGTATTCTGTTGTACAAGAAGACTTTTTTTTTTTCCACAACAATTCAGGTATTCCAGTCAATTTGCGTGCACTTCGAACTACAACAAGAATATGAAATACAACCTGATTTATAGTTATCTTCAGCTAAATGGACAGATAGCCTCAGTGTCAATCAACACATTCAACTACAGTTAAACCAAGAGAATGAATGAACAGTGTAGCGATCGGGGAGAGAAACGAGAACCAGAAGAGAAGGCAAGCGATGATCAAGTGAGAAGACGAAAAAACGGCTTACCATGAAAGATAGAGACTAGTACCTGGCTGGCTTACTAGTACTTTTTTGAACTGGCTTACTAGTACTTGGCTGGCTTTCCCTAATCTGTATTCCATGCTAATGGAACTATATCTTCCCCTAAAACCAAAGACGCATCAAGGATCTGTACCTGCCCTATGAAAGCTTATTCAAGTTTCTTCACGGACTACTTGATGGTGATGTAACGATTCGTCCCATGCTTTGCCCAATTGTTCTTAAGATCAACGGGACTGGACAAATCATGGCCTTCAGCCGCTAGCCGGCTAAGCAGCTTGTTGAAAGCACTTCCACTCATCTTCCGCCCGCCAACCCTAGCATGCCGCTTGTGTGGCACCGCCGGCAGGGGATACATCGACACGGCTGTTGTGCAGCAGGACGACTGCCAACCCCCATTTCCCCACTTGTAGCACGACCGTAAGATTCCGGTGCAGGAGCAAACGGGGACTGGCATTGTAGTTCCATGAAATGCCACCTGGTTCAACCCCATCTCATCTCCTTCTTCTTTTTCCCTCTTAACCCTTTTCGAATTTTTGGAAGGCTTTTTGTTATGTGTCGCCGTCTTGGCTTCCTTCGTTTGTTTTTTAGTCTCCAAGGGAACTGGCGACATTTTTAGGGGACCGCTTATGTGAATATCACTTGAATTGTATGGAGTTTCGTCTGTTTGGGGCCGGTAGTGGTGTGGTTGGTGTTCATGCTTCACTCCAAGAGTAATGGCGTTTTTGCGATTTTGAAGAGTTGTGATGGCTTTGTCGCGTGCCATAATGGCACTGTTTCGTTCCAAAATTGCAGAATTGCGCTGCAGGATGGCCAGATCTCGCTCTGCCAAGGCTGCCTTTTTCTCCGAAAATGCTAGATTTCTTTCTTGGAGAGCAGCGTCTCGTTCGGCCATAGCAGCCATTATTTGACCGATTGACGGCTGATGCTGCATATGCCACTGAAATGAAGAGAGTGGGAAACTATTGATCAGACGTGGGAATTGGAGGAAAACTCATTACACAGCATAGTTTACAAAGCACCACAAACAATTTGTTTCAAAAAAACAAAAGTACTAGCTGCCCATACCGGACGCTGAAGTGGGTTGTGTCTCCCATTCTCCCGATGGCCACTATCATCCATCCGAGCTCCAAGGTCAATAACCGTAATACTGGCTTCTATTTAAACATCTGCTATACACAAGTAGTCAAATAAGTATCAAACGGCTAACTAGACTTGGAACGATGTAACTCAACATCTGGATACTCCCTCTGTCCCCATATCTTGGTCCTTTTGGGAACTCTCAAGTTTTTAAGATGTCTAAACTGCATTCAAATTTAAAGGCATGAATTCCAATATTTCCCCTTCATTCTCACTCTTGATTGATTCCTGGTTACTTGGAGGGGCTATTTTTGGGAAAAACAAAATTTTCTAGTTTGACTTTCAAAGAGGATTGACTAATTGCAGACATCCAATAATGGATATATGCACCAAGAATACGAGACAGAGAGTGCATCAAAGTAGAAATACATCTCAAAATTTTGTTCTGAATACCACTGATACAAATTAAAAATGGAGCATAAAATTTACTACTCCAATATTGAAATAATGTGGGTGAAGCAGGTCAACATTACCACTAGAAAGGTACACATTGACAGGACTGGATGCTTTTCAGAATTTTCTGCATAAAAAAACTTGAGCACAGTATGAGGAGAAAAGAACACATCAAATAAGAACTCAATCAGCTAAATTTAAGAAGCCACATGAATCGGCCAGAAAAATGCCAAAGCTAACAAAAATCAATAGCAATGACCTGAAGACTAGAACTTTCATCACAAAAAATCCCCCAGCCTGGAAAAGATAGGGACAAAGTGTTGTACTCAAAATGGAAAATGATAAACCCTGATAAATCAAAAGCAACCATTAGAGAAAGCCAACAAACAAGCTAAAAATACTGCTTATATGCAAGACAATATACGTTATCCGGCCAATGCAAGACCAACAAAGAGAAGTGGCTATAGTAGTATCATAGACCCAACTTAGGAATCAATGCCCCAACCACAACTGCTTTTCATAGATGAAAGCAAGTTCTCAAAACAAAAGAGACACAGAAGATCTCGAAGACATTTCTTCATAGTGTGCATGGAAGAATACGTTTACTTTGGTTCTGCAAGGTAGCATTCTGTTATGTTTAGGTCAAGCACAGAACCAGTAATATATGCTATGTCATTGCCGATCAGACAGGGGCCACCTTGATGACACCAGGTGCTTATCTGGGGTTTGACTTGTTCCCTTGTTAGGACACTTCAAACATAAAAAATTGACCCAACTTAATGTATAACCATAATTCACACAATTCAATTTCCCATCTGGGAATTTGAAACCTGGAAATCCCCACTTAGGGATGCAGCTAGTGCTAGTCCATCCTAGTTTATAGTGACAACCACTAGAAAGGCAGTTAGAGAGCAAAGACCTCAAGACAAAACTAAGTGAACCATTGCATTAAATGTTTTGACAGCCTGAAAAAAATTAAAATTAGAAGTGCATAGAGGTATAGGTAGACTGCCAAGTGCACCGTATTCAAGCATACAGTTTTCATCAGGATCAGCAAAAAATTGCAGCATTTTCCCAAAAACAGTCCCATGACTCCCATTGGTCAACATATCAGTCCATACGAGTTTGACAGATATCCTAGTTAGGATTCCAAAAACACTTGAGATAGATCCATTACAAAGTAATGTAGTGCGGAGAAGAGTTTAAAAAAGTTAAGATAACTACCAAGCATGGCAGCATCCCATGCGGAGAAGAGTTTTAAAAAGTTAAGATAACTACCAAGCATGGCAGCTTCCCAATGCTAAAATTCTTTCTCTAAAAATTCATTTCATTCCCTAAAAATTCTTCACCCAATTTACATACCAGAAATCTTGTCATATTTCCTACTCCCAAAGAAAACCTAGACACATTAAGTTCCATTCTCTATCTGGAATAGCACTTCCTTCTCCAACGGTCAATATTAGTTGTGAAACATTTTCTATGCGTAGAATCTTATTTGGGAACATCATTGGCAGCACCAAAGGAAAAAGGAAACAGCAAAAAGAGCTACTGATCCAACTGGAAGTGTTGAATCTTCGGGCAATTAATGAACACTATGCAGGACCAACTGAAAAACTTGCTCATTCTTTTTCATAACAAGCAAGTTGAAAGTATAACAAAGCAGTTGTCTAGTAAGTCCACGTACAAAAGTTTTAACACGTTTATTCCTTGACGGGGCTGTAACTTGATACTCCCTCCATCCCTAATTAAATGTCCACCTTTCCATTTTGGGTTGTCCCGAAATAAGTGTCCACTCCCAAAAATGGATGGGTAAAACTTGGCAAATTCCTTTTTTTGCCCGTGAAAATTAAACTAGTAATACGTGCATTCCAAAAAATTCACATTAAATGCTCAAAGTCAACCAAAACAACACTAGATTCCCAACTGATATTGCTTTCATTTCATTTCCAAAAGACAAAATACATTTCACCGAGTTGATTGAATGAACCAGAAAGTAAACCAGACGAATAAAGTTCTTTTCTCTATGACTATGAACACCTATTTTCCCTTCTCCTTCATTTTTTTTTTCCTTTTCATTTAAAAGTTTAGAAATTCACAAAAGGAAAGTACTCCATTTAGCCCTCTATTCAACAATTTCGAACTTGACTTGAAGAGTGCCATCAAAAACTTCTTAGCTGACTAAACCAATTTGCAAAACCACCAAAATCAAGCAGTCTTGATACTTGTGAGAGAGGGAGAGAGATGGAAATGGAAGGAATTCTTTTGATTTGGAAGGAGAGATTAAGATGTAAATGCTTTGATTGGGAGATGAAAATGGAGAAAAGAAAGGAAGTGTTTTGGCTGGGATATGGAAACAGAGTAAAAGGTAAGATGTTCTAATTATAGGGGTATGACCAGCCTCTTTTTAGTTTTTGAATTTAAGTTTGCTTTCAAACAAATTCTGCCACCAAGTTTTTTGGAAGGATCTGGAGAAGTCACCACTTGCCAAAAAGCGAGGAATTTTAATTGCACTAAAATTTTCAAAATCACGAGACTTTAATTGAGGGGCATTTTTGGAAAACAAATGCTTTTAGGGTGTAATAATGTTGTCTACTTAAAAAATTGGATTCCCAATGGTGGACATTTAATTAGGGTGGAGGGAGTATTTCCCATATTGTTTGCACTCTAAATTGTGAACGTATGCGCATTTTCTTTATAGTAATACTAATATATGTTAGATTTCTTAAAGGGTTCCAACCTAAAATCAATTGGCAATAGATGGAGTAGCCTCTAGAATATATTAACCAAGCTTAGGTGACTTAGATGAGCGATGTGGGATATAGTTTAACACTCCCTCAAGGCAGCCTTGATGCATGTGGAAGTGTATGGATTGAGGAGACAATGAGATTTGACTCAGGCAACGGAGGCTCGACCACATGAGGTGAGGCCACCCAAGACCTAGCTCTGATACCATGTTAGCTTTCTTGAAGGATTCCAACTTCCAACCTAAAACCAATTGGCTTCTAGCCTTCTAGAATATATTAACCAAGCTTGAGTGGCTTAGATGAGCGACGTGGGATTAAGCCTAACAATATTGACAAGAAATAGTCCTCTAATTGGGAAATTACTACCAAATCAGCAGAATAAGTTATCGTAAACATCAAGCAAGGATTCCCAAATTTCCAATCCACATTTAGACGCTCCTTGCCTGTGAGATGAAAGTAGATCCTGTTTTTTTTTAGAAGAAACTACAACGGCTGTACTTAAGATTAAGTCCTCATACCGAAATAGGTAATCATCTATTCAATGACAATTTCCTAATAAAACTCAAAGTCCATTGTAAAACACAAAATGATACTCACTTCACAAAAAGAAAAAAAAAATAGTAACTCAAGTGTCCGGACCATCTTATGCACACCTCGACTAATCCGGGGCCCAATTAAGGCCAGAGCTTTATGGACTGGTTCCAAAGGAGTTGATAGCACCTGGGAAGTTTCGAAACTGAGACCTTAGGCGGGAGCATGCCCCTAAGTCCAAGGTCTTGAACCAGGCCAACACCTTGGGGTTTACTCATTTCACGAATTTGACAATTAATGTTACGCAAAGATACAAAATCCGAGAGCTCAACAAGATTGAACTGAATTCAGCCTTCAATACGAAAAATTCAGCACAAGAGAACCTCAACAGACGTAAATCTGAAACGACAAAAGCCCCAAACCAGCTCAAGCAACGATGAACAACGCATTACAAGAAGTTACGGAATCCAAAACATGAAGTGAACAATTGAAGTGAAATACTCCAGAAAACTTACGAGTGAAGTTCTGTGGCGAGCGAAATCGAGCGAGAGGGAGAGAGAAGTCAAAGCCCTAAATTTAACACGGGATGAAGGGGTCAGTCAAAGAACAGGGACCCCAGAGAACAGCAACTCCTATAAAAAAACGAAAATTTACCACTACCAGTCTACCAGTCACCGGATTTTCTTTTTCCTCTTCTTGGGTTCCATTTTTGGAAAATAAAAAATAAAAAATTGTCTTCAATTCTTTTTTTTTTTTTTTTCACCTCATTCCACTAAAATTTTTATTCTTTAAATACATATTTCTTATTTTATGAGACATGTCATTTTCTTATACAATACATTATCTTTAATTCAAAAAATATGTACTTATTTTAAGATATAAGTACTTATTTTAGTTAATAAAACGGAGCCAGCTCAAATGTCTAGCCAGTAGCCACTTAACAATTACTAATTCACCATCCACGAGAAAAATTGACTAATAGTGAAATATAGGCACTTATGAATGAACCTAACAATAACTAATAGCGCACATACTTTGCTTCTCTTTTTCACAAAATAGAAACACACAATGCTTCCTTATTCGCGTCCGTTCGTAGTTAGAAAAATTGTTACGGATCAAATCCCACGTGCTTTATGATCAAACAAGAAACTAGTAGTCGATGATCTTATAATATAAATAAATAAATAAAGAATTTCAATAAACTGCACAAACGTGGATATATTTCTTTACATTTGAACATAATTTTAGTATAAAGAGAGGAACATGTTTTTTGGTTTTTAAACTTACCATCATCAAAAACTGTAGTTGGCATTTTGTCTGAGAAATAACATGCAATGAAGCCGACAAACATGGCACAAAACTAGGTGTGTATTGTATTGTATTTGTCTTAATTGGAATGAATTGTTTAAGGGTATATCGGTTCGGCCAAGTCCAGTCCATTATTCGTGTATGCGTCGGAGCCCATTCGAAGCCCAACACCTTGTCAAGCCCAGTCGCATCTCAACCAAATACGCAAAAGGGCTCCTTTGTTTAACCGTGCAAAAAATACGCGAGGAACATTTTCAGCATTAATAAATATTCTCAACATATCTTTGGTGGATATTATGGGAAAATGACGGCCCAGGACATGTTTAGATAATTAATACCTTTTAAGGACATATTAAGAATATTTGTTAATGAACAAAATGTCATTGGCGGGTATTAATTATCAATACACGTCCTTGGCCGTCATTTTCTCGGGTATTAATTATCAAAACACATCCTGGGCTGTCATTTTCCATACACAAGGGAATAGGACTCCTTTGTTTGACCGGATATATATATAGAATATAAGGATGTGTTCCACTAACTAAAATAAGTACTACAATAATTTTTTAAATACGTATTTTAAATTCCATTTTACGATTGTATTTTTTTAAAATTTTTTTTTTATCATTGCATTGATAGAATGCGTTTCAACAATTGACCAAATTCTATTGATACTTTTGTGACACATCGCATGGTACCTGCTACATGATACTCAAAATATGGTCACCAAATCCTTGGCTTGAGGCATAGGTATTTGCTCCATTCTCATGTCTTTGGTAAGATTCTCATTGCCAATAATTTTAGGAGTCACCTCACTTCCACGTGTAAGTGTGTGCAACAGCTATGTGAGGGACTGTAGAAAATAGGAACTAATCTAAGGTACGCCCAAACTGGTCCGAACGTCCTGCATTACCTCAAAATAAAACATGGTCACCAAATTATTAGTCTAAATGCGGTGTTTTGGTTTGATTGAAATTGTGACGCACATTCTAGTTTAGTTCTCATACAATATCACTTCGACTACAAAGACCTTGCCAGAAGGATTTCGCTTGTATTGCCCCCGGTTATTAATAATGGTGTATAATGTATATAAATAATGTTTGGGTTTAATTTATTTAAAATTTAATTCTGAAATTCTGCTATCTACATGAAGTGGTGTTTCCCGTTTTTTTTAATTATATTTTTATTATTTCAATTATTGTTTGTTGTTACTTCAATTATACATGTATCTTTTTTCTTTTTTATTTATTTAAAATTATTTTAGTATTCCAATTTTCAATCCGGTTGAATTGGTGGAAAGATCTTATTATTTTTATCATTTTATCTTTAATGGTCATTATGAAATTTTAAATTCGTAGAATCAAATATCTCTTAGGACTAATCAACGAGATCCCTAAAGTCAAAATTTAATTATGGCCATTTAGGATAAAATGATTGGAAAACTAAAATCTTTCTATTGGTTTAAACGGATTGAAATTTGGAACATTTAATTTTTTAACTATATTTTTAAATATATAAACTCTCAATCAACTGTTGGATCTTCATAAAAAAAAAAAAAAAAAAAGGCAACGGTCGGATCTTCATCAACAAAACAGCCAACGTTGGCCCCTGTTGAAACCATTCAACTTTACTCTTTCTTTTCTTTTTTTCCTCTCTCTCTCTCTCTCTCAACAGACTCGAGAAGGCGAGAACCAGACCCCCCTCATTCCTACCCAAAATCCACCTGCAATTCCTTCACCTTCACCTTCCATGCACTTCTTTTCTTTCAGTAACCAAGGCAGGTTCAGAAATGGGTCTCGATTTTGCAAGGTTCAAATTCTCAATTTTGCAAAACGGAGGGTTTGGGACGGCGACTGCTTCAGTCCGTTCATGGCGACGCTAGCCGGCGTGTTCTTGCGGCTACACGATCCAACCCCTATCAGAAATTAGTTTCCAGCAACCTTCCGGCGTGCTCTTGCAGATTCCGGCTTCTTTCCGACGAAATTAGGTAACTCCGGCTGTCCAAAATTCTGGTAGAATTAGTTGGGGTGATGTGCTGTCCATTATAGTTGCAGATTCCGGTTGTATTTTAGCAACTTCTTTCCTGCTCTTATGTACATGAACTGGTATGTGAAGAACTGTGTGTGAATGTGAAGGAAAAACCAGTTAGAGAGGATAATGTTCAATGAGGGCTTTTGTGGAAATTATCCCAACAAGAAGAGGGTAGGAAAGTCTTTTGGGCATAGCAGGTGAACAAAATGAGAAAATGACAATTGGAAAAACTCCTCCTTGCCTCTTTTTGCCTTTTATTTTAGAAACCTCAAAGCGGAAAACCCATTTTCCGGAAAATTCATTTTCACTCTTTCAGCCAAAACCCAATAATGAGAAGTGGAAAATGGGAAAAGGGGCCATCCAAACACCCTCTTAGTCTTCTATCACACTCCTCCTACCGTGATAGATTTGAGTGTGATTGTAAGTCACCTTTTTTTATCACGGTTTTAAACTGTGATTGAAAGATAGAAACAATCACGCCCAAAAAGCGTGATCTTTTCTAGCCAAAACCGAGATGGAAACTCATTTCCGTGTTCTTTCCCGAGTTTTGATCACACTCTTCCTGAAAAACCGTGATTATATGTAGATAATGATTACCACCAGACATTGTGATCTTTTATGGCTAAAAAATGAGATGGAAAATAATTAGGTGTGATCTTTACTGGTTTTTTGATCACGATTTTCGTCTAAAACCGTGATTAAATGTTCCTATCATCACAGTCTAGAAATGTGATTGAAAGATGCATCTTTTTTTTTTTTGTGCATTTAAAAAATGCCCGAATCTCTAACCAATAATAAATACACGTAAAATGTGTATTCAGCCCGTAGCTATCTTCTCCAAAACAAAAGACAGAGCAATACGAAATATGCATCACTGATATTGCATCTTGCACAAAACATGTCATAGATAGAAACACATCGTGCCAAAAAGCCTATATTGAATTAATCTAACGTCAATTAAATTTCTGAAAATGCATAAAAAATGCAGAACAAAAGCTTAACAATAAAAAGGACAAAGAAAACTAATTGAACCACAAGCATGGAGTTATGTCCTAAGCTACAACGAATTCTTCATTCTTTGAAGCCAATTTCAAGCACTCGTCATTCTCTGAAGCCAATTTCAAGCACTTCGTCATTCTCAGAGCATGCCTAAATCCACCAGAAAACAAAAAGTAGAAGCATCAAGAACTCTAATGCCTAAATCCAGTAGAAAACAAAAAAGTGAATAACTAACTACATTAGCATATTGAAAGCACGAGTCTGCAGTCAAGAGAACGTCTTGAAATTACCATTCATAAAAACACATCCGGGCATAAATTAGCCTTGTCATATTTCACAATGAAATCATAAAACCGGACAACCATGATCACATTGGCCAACAATAGGATCAACAGAACTCATAATACACATTTGGCTAAGTACCGAATGGTGAGATATTGGACCAAAAGAAATATGCTACTTGAACAATAGAAGATATTGGAAATAGAGCATCAGAAACTACAAAATTGGTGGCCTTCATGAGATGCACACACCTCACGCTTGCCTCACTAAGACACTTCTCCCTTCTATGAACTATCTTACTGCATGGCTACATATCAGATATCATACATATGTTTGTATATGCATTCAAGTATGGCAAAGTATACTCATGTATGTCCATGTTTCCATCAATTGAAATCTCACTATAATGCAGCCTATATTCACCGAAGCTTAAATATAGCAACCCAAAGTTTTTAAGAAATCAGTTTTAGTATGTATGGATTTCTTCTCCACTTTGTATGATGTAAATCACTGCCCTTAAAGGTTGGCAATCAGAACTCAAAACCTGTAAGCCTTCAGGAAGGGGAATGACTAATGAGAAGCTCTAAGAGAGAACAAATCACAATGAGAAGTTCTTCCAAAACATCTATATCGGGCGAGAATTGCATAGCCTTTTAAAATCAATATACTAGGAAAACCTCGTAATAAAATTGTCATGTAGGGAACCAAATTGGAAAAGAACACATAATGTAGGGAACCAAATTGAAAAAGAACACATAGTGAGCTTACCAAGATCTTTGGAATGAATGGAGCTCTTCGGCGACAATCACTTTGCTGTCGATCTGATGCACAATTCTATGAATAAAAGTAGACCTCAAATCATGCTTACTAACTGGAATCAACCCACAAAAGGAACAATAACAAAAGAAGACCACAACAGGCAGAGTAAGTAAAGCAACAAAATGCAGATCCTATCTCACAACACTCCACCCTACAAAGTACAAACTCACAAAATGCAGTTTAAATGTGAAGTGATATATCCATAAACAAATCAGCACATCCATATGTATCCGTTGCATACCATGAGCTCTGAGAACTGCATATTGAAGAAAAAAACACAACTCTCAAAATCACAAGATAAATGGTTGCTTTGGGTACCATTAGTATAACCTTTGACTCTAATTGTCCCTCATTTATTTAATGGACTTCACTTCAACTAACAGACTTTTCTAGTCAATATCATGAAAAAAGAAAAATGTGGGATTGTGATAAATATTTTTCTCTACATGATCAGATTGCTTTAACAGTAGAATATACTCTAGTGAGGGATGATTGAATAAGACATGTAACACATTAAGGACATAATCTTCAACTACGCCAAACTGAAAACCTCTATGATGATATGTGAAAGGAACAAAACAATTCGAGAACGACACAAGTCAATTATTCTAAGTACCAGCTACAATTTAAGCAGTACACAAAAAACAAACATAGAAAACTACTCTTTCAATGCTTATAGAGTTGAAGCTCCAATTGTACACTAAAAATCTATAGAGAAAAGAGAGACAATACCGAGTATTACATCTTTCACATCCCAACGGTTTTTGAGAAGAGCCCCATTAACAATTGATGCTTTTTTACATCCAACCCTTTGATTGTGGGTAGGGTAATGAGGCCACTCTTTCACTAACCCTTCAACTGCTCAAGGATACCAAAACTAAATCAATATTTACTCTTTACACCAACTCTATGACGATTTTGTTACGATAAACTAAGAGAAATCAAGCTGCAAAACAAAGACAGTAATGAATTCACAAGGATAAGCCAAAGACAAGTGCAAATTTAAACTAAAGAACAAAACAAAAATCACTCACCGTAACGGTTGCTTTCACGTTTCCACTAGCACAAACAAGCCTTACACCAGTACCCTCTAATGGATATATGCATGCTAATAGAAAAGCACCCGTTGGCGATTAATAGAGGAAATTGTCATTCTCCTCGAAAGTCCCTCTCTCATTCCTTTTTGGGTAAAAGGGGTAATTGTCTCACTCGTATTGATTGATAGCGAACCATTTCGATTGCCCTCTCATGATATTCCAATTTCATAGTAGAATTTTGGCTTTTTCATATAGAATGACCAAGAAACCATTGGATTGGCGCCTTTTTCGGCATTCTTTGCAATTTTCCCAATACCGGAAAGAGTCAAAAGTTTACGGAATACTGTGAATACCAAAAACCAGGAAGAGACTTGTTCAGGTCATGGAGGAACAATGGAACCGGAAAGAGAGTCATCAGTTAGAGGGGAAAAAAAACTAATTTGGTGTGAATGAAAATGTAGTTAGTTAGATTAAACAAAAAAATGGATAGAATCATTCAAGTTCCAACAGTACGATAAATTCAACTTGTAACAAAATTCCCTTTCTACATGAAGCACGATAAATTCAAATTCCATGGGCTCAGTTCCTTGGGATTTTTTTCTCCACGAAAATACAACACACGTGTTCTAGTAAGAGAAGAAAAAAGTGAGAGAGGAAACTAACATGGAATTGAGGTCCTCCTTAAGCTGGAACTTGTTCACAAGAGGAAGCGCTTCGGTCTGCATAGCTAAACGATTTTCACAAACCCAAAATCCACAATCCAATCAGTAAAAGCAGTGACGATTACGAGAGAACAGAGTTAGAGAGAGAATACTATTATACTACTAAGTTGCACTACCTATTATGATGACGACGGTGGAAATGGACACAGATCGACAGATCGGGAGGCGGAGCGACACAGATCGAAATCGTCGTGAACGGCAATGGGGGAAGCTGACAGATCGACGGTGTAGACAGATCGTCGGCGTGAGGGAGTGGTAGCGGTGGTGGGAGGGGGCGGAAGGGGGGCGGCGACACCTCCTCTCTTCTGAAACCCTAGACTACACTGGCGGCAAGAAAGGTGATTTTAGAGAGAGAGAGAGAGAGAGCGCATCGGTGTTTCAAAACGAGGGCGCCTGTTTGGGATAAATGAAAGCAGGAAATTTTATTCCATACTAAGCCGGGGTTTTGTGCAAACCCAGACTTTAAATGCGGAGAAAACCCCTTCTTCTTGTAGTGCACGCAAAATTAAAATTCTGAACTTCCCGCTGGTTTCTCTCATGGTTTTTTATCTCGCCATAAAAGTGAGATCTTTTATCTCGCCCTTTTGGCACCAATGTCTTTTATCACATTATAATGGTGAGATCTTTTTTATTTATTTCACCGCATAAGCGAGGTCTTTATAAATCTTCTATCACACTGTAAGGATGAGGTCTTTTTTCTTTTATATCGTTGCAAGAGTGAGATCTATTATCTTGCTACTTTCTGTGGCTAGGCACCCCTTTTTATCTCAGCTTTTGATTTCAACTGAGATTAAAAAGTTAGCCTATAATTTTTTATCATGTTTTCACAAAAAACCGTGATTTTTGTGAATCTCCTTAGTGTGGTATTTATCTATTATTATAGTAGTGAAAGGGGGGCTAGTAGGGGCGGTGCCCCCCCCCCCTTTCGATACTAAAAAAATACTACTATTACATTGAAAAAAAAAATTTATTATCAAAATGTATAGTCTCATCCCTCTCCAGAAATATAGCTCGCCTCCTCTGCGCGCCATGTCAGTAGTAATGAATAAATACTCATTGCAAGATTTTTCAATGAGCCAAGTTCCGCATTATACACTAAAATCGATGGAGACGAATACGAAATCACCAATAAATATCCACTACAAAGAGACGTTACCAAATTTGGGCTATTTTATGTATGGAGTCTGATTGCAAGATTTTTCCAACGAGTTATATTCTATGATAATGACATTGAATTGGCTTTGACAAGACTTTGCATGCTAGCTATTGTATAGAGTGGTAAGGACATGGCCATCAACTTCTAATGATAAAACATGAGGTTCTCAATCAATGGTTGCAAGATTTTTCTAAAACAATTAAAATAGAGGTGGAAAGATGATGAAATGCTAGTCCTACCTACTCTGATAATTACATACGTATTTTCCAAATTTTTGCGGCTCTATAGAATCCAAAGAAATATGCCATGAGTGATCGTAAGATTTTTTGAACGGGTCAAGCTCACATTGTTATACAAACAAAACCAACACGGAAAGATGATGAAAGACTCTTCTCACCAGTACTATTATATAATAACATGCGACTTTGCCAAGTTTTTGTTGCTTTATGGAGTTCTAGTAACATGGCCGTTAGTGATTGAATTTTTTTTACAGCAGAGTCAGGACTCAAGACCCATCTAACATACATGGACAGAGAAATTATGGGTGTTTGGGAGGTTACTTTTTGGCTTTTCATTTTCAACTTTTTGGTTTTTTGTCTTTTTGAATTATGATCAGAATGTATTTTAAATTTGGTGGGGTGTTTGGATGATATGTGCAGAATACATTTTGTAACAGGTGTAGTGTTTGGGAGATATGAGATGAAAATGAATTATGATTGATTTTTTACTATGTTGCCCCTAGTTATTTATGTGTATGAATAATGTTCTAATCAATTTTTTTAAAGTTTTATTGTGAAATTAAAGCAACATATAACTACCCCACATAACAAAAACCTTATCTATCGATTCTATCCTCTTTTTGTATCTATTGATTCTATCCTCTTCAACAGGAAGAATGAAGAATGGCCACCAACACTCTTTCACGCATGCAGCACCCAATCCCTTCACAGGATACGTATGACCCAGTTGTACAGCGACCAGAAAGAGGCCATCTATGGCACAACAATTTGCGCCGCTCAAGTCCAATTTTTCGGCGTTGGCTCCTCAATGAAGGATTTGTGGAAGATGAGTATCAAACTGTGGAGAGAGAGAACGTTCACATTTGAGGGGGGTATGGGGAATTATTGACAACTAGAGAGGGTATGGGGGTCTTTTGGTGTGGCTGCTCTCCGAGAATGGGAAAAACTCCTCTTCCCCTCTTTCTCACTTCTCTTCTTCTTTCTCAAATTTGAAAATCCATTCTCGGATAATGAGTTCTTTGGTTCCTAGCCAAACCGCCAAAATAAAAAAAGGAGAAACAGAAAATGTGAAAATGAAGCTTCCAAACACCCGATTTCTATCGAAATTGATAACTCTGGCGTCTACCTTGCTAAGTTTTTGTCACGTCGTATTTGGTCCCCCGAAGATATATTAGTCAAGGAGCATACACAAGGATGGAGTTGGGGGGTCTAGTAGGAGCAGCCACCAGAACAAGAATTTTAGAAAAAATAATTATTATATGTAAAAAAAAGTTACCCCCAACTTATATAGACTCGTCCGCTAGTTGTTGGAAGAAAGGAGATCCAAAATAGTATTCCAAAACTATATTTTAGTATTTTTCATACTCCATGTGCAAACGACAAACATCATTTGCTATAGTTTTATTATGTTATTTTAATTTTTCTCAGAGTCGATAACTATTCATATTGCAATGCATGTTTTTTTTAGTATACATTTAATTTGCCGACTTTGGGATACTGCCAACCAGGGGTGCTTGCATGGCAACGGTGTCGAGCGGTCAATCTGGCCATTTATGTACTTGGATTAGATCCGAGCCGTCCGTGCTGAGATAAACGGCTAAATCGGCCGCTCGGCACCTTGTCAAGCACCCTCACTTGGCAGCATCTCCGAATCTTTCGCATTTTATCATTGTTAGGATAAAATTCTGGCTCCGTCCTTGTGCGTAAGCCAATAATTTTCTCTACTATAGATGTACATGACATGATAAGACAATACAATTTGCGTAATTATCTTATTTATCTATGGATGCTAGCTATATATGATGTCTGTTAGTAAGTCATATCAGTATTCTCATTAATTAACAGAAATAATTAATCGCCGAGCAAAAAAAAATAAAAAACAGAAATAATTAATCAACTCATCAGTCTTAGGACAACGTAGGCATTGTTCGACCGAAACCCAGAAAACAAATGTTTTCCCCCCTTGAATTATTGCCATGTAAACCAATAACATGTGATTTATGTTTGACACTACACTTCGACTTGCCATGCTACCCAGAGATTAGTACGTCGACAGAGACTAGTCAAGGTGTATACGCCAACCAAGGGCGGAACCAGGAATTTATTTCGCCCTGGGCTAACCAAAATTTGTACATGTGAACCAAAAAGAAGGCAAACTCGTATATAAATATATAAATGTTTAAAAATAAACAAAACAAAAGTACAAAAGAGTTTTTCCTCCCTTTTTATTTTGTTGTTCCATTAGAGTACGTACACTAGAGTAGCAAAAATTAAGTACTCCATTTTTCAATCCGTTTGAATCAGTGCGGAGATCTTATTTTTTTTATCATATTGCTCTAAAAAATCATAATTAATATTTTCATCTAGAACTCTCATAATGAAGTATCTACCCTATAGGATCCCAAATAAAGAGCAGAAACTTGATTACAAGAGCCCTAGAGACAAAAATTAATTATGACAATTTATAATAAAATGATCAAATAAATAAGATCTTCATGCCTTTCAAACAGATTGTGGATTGAGCTAGGCTGAATGAGAGGATGGTGAATTGGGCTAAATTCATTTGGAATGAAACTTTACACATAATTTTTTTTTTTTTTAATTCTTAGGAATTGCACCTAGGCTATAGCCTAGTGCAGCCTCACGGTACTTCCGCCATTGACGCCAACTTAATTGGTCCGGATACTTTAAGTTGTCAAGAGAAATTTACTTATTTTTCAAACAAAGAACCAAGCAGCTCGCGAGCTCGGCTCATTAGCGCTTGACTTATCTCGTTTAGTAAATAAGCCGAGCTCTAACTCGAGTTTTTAGCTCGTTTAGGAAACAAGTTCGCTTGGCTCATTCAAAAAAAATCTGGCTCGTTAAGAAAGGCGTAACTCGATTAAAGAGATTCATTTAGTAAATGACCAAACTTGGTTCGACCCGTTTGCAACCCTAATTTTAACTTGCCAATTAAAATTCACACATAATCCTTCACAACAAAAAAATACATCATCAAATCGAAAGTCAATGTTTTTGGAGTCTTGTATTAGCAAAAGTCACTTTTGATAAACAAATTGTACTAACAACAAACACCATACAGCTTTATTCAAATTAATCATGCACAATTAATTACTTACAATTTTGATGACATACCAATTCTTACAAGAAAAGAGAAAACAATCTCTGAAAAAGCTAAAACAGCCTTCTCTACACACTTGTATGTTTTTATAATCTAATAAAAAACTCAAATAAAATATATATACTATTAAGTATTTGACACTTGTTTTTATTTTTAAATTTAAAGTAAGAGAAATCATTGAATATGGACCCAAATGCCCTCACTGGGTATTTCTTGATGGACAACAAAGAGCAGATAGTACCCAGATGGTGCAAGATTACCCGAACCCGGAGTCACCACCCCAACTTCATAAGTTGATTTTCCTAGGGCTTTTACACTCCCTCCTCCAATCACCAACAATCTTTGGTTCATGGAGAATGAGTGTGTGTTGAATGATGGTGCAACCATTGTTACGGTGACCAAATTTCCATTTAATGTCCCCGCGACCGTAAACCGAACCGCTACCCGTTGGCCATACCCAAATTTGGCTTGAGAGATGGGTGAGATAATTGTAGGACGCAAATTGGCGAATCTTGGATCCAAATAGGATGGCGAGAAGGCCTCCAAACTTAATTCGGTCGGGAAAAGCACTCCGGTAAATTCGTAAAATTGATGAGGGTTGCTACCACCAACTAGAACCCGACCATCACGCAATAAGACGGCAGTGGAATGGTACATACGAGGTATGCTACTTGGGTTCTCTACCTCAAACCGAGACCCAACTTGATTATTGGGTCGATAAAGAACCGGGTTGAAAACGGGGTTTCTACCAGTTTCCCACCCAGCAGAGCCAGCAGATGCACCATTGATGATCAAAACATCACGGTTTGGAAGCAAAAGCATGTCACCCATGACCCGAGCCTGGGGCATGGTTTCCATAACCCATTTGGGCGATGGATCGGTAATTTTAATCCGCCCGCACGTACTCAAAGCTCCGACAAAACGCCCACTTTGCGCGCTAGTGTACGATCCTTTCGGTGCACCACCACACACCAAAACCTCAGCTTCCACTACTGCTCCTAGCCTCTTCTTTAGTGGTAGCAAAACTGCGGATCCAGTACTCGGGTAACTCCGCGGGTTCCCATCGGGCATTTCCGGATATGTTTTTACGACGGTACCCTTCGAATAATCAAACAATATCGCTCGATTATTTGCGAAGATAAACAAATGCCCATCAACATTTAGGAACACAAACGGGTACAAATTGTTTTCTATGCCCTTGTCATTGGTCTCCACCAGAAACGGTAAGTTATAAGCTTGCGTACCCGACCTGGTCTTCGGGTAAAACTCGTAATTAAATTGCTCACGGCCGCCAATAATAATTTGACGGCCGTCAGGCAACAAATGATTGGTGGCGTACCACCGTCTCCCGGCCAACGCGGGCCCAACTTCCTCCCAGTCACAACTCGAGCACGGCCGGAAAACCCGAACCACATCATCGCCATCGTTGAACCCGCCGGTCTGAATCAACCGGCCGTCGGGGGAGAGAGCGCCGGAGGAGCACCACACGTCGGTGAGGACCATGAGCGGGCGAATCGTGTTCTTAGCGACGTCGTATTCGACTGAGTGTGCAGTGCAGTCTTCTTTGAGCGCCATTTCTTCCGGGTCGATCCTGCATTTGCCGTTGGGTAAGTCGATTTTGGATTTTCCGAAGTCAGTCCGGTCGAACATTACGACCCGGTCGTTGATCATGAGCTGCATGTGCATGGCTGAGATGCCTATGTCGGATTTTAGGACTTCCCAACTGCCGCCGGCCGCTTTTATCAGCATCCGGCAGCTGGGTCCGGCGGCCGCTAGAAATAGTATTAGTAGTGGCCGGAGGACGAAGGAAAGATGCATCAAATTTTGGGTCATGGTTGCCTTTTTTTTTTTTTTTTTGGGGGTGTTTGGTGGAATATTGTATGCATAAGGTGATGGGATTCAAATGCTATATATAGAAGGGACCGAGCTTGATAGTGAATGAGATGGAAAATGCTAAAATATGAGCATGGTCTTGTGGGGCTCAATATTGAAATATAGATGGAATGAGAAAATTTATACAAAAGTATTAGAAGCAACTCACATTAATCAACCACAAGAGGTTGATCAAGTGGCCTTGGCTGATCTGGAGAACTTAGGTATTTGTTTTTATCCTAAGGTTTCGGGGTCGATTTCTCCTTGCCAACAATTTTTGTGACCACCTCAGCTTTACATGTAAGTGTGCGCAGGGGTGGATTCAATTAAGGGACAGGTGGGTCACGTGACCCACCTGATATTATCGGGAATATATTTTGTGAACCGAAGAAGAAGTTAAGTAATATATATAAAATTACCGAGATCATAACAAGTTGGGCATCTTGTTCCAGTGGTATAATGTAGGGATGAAAATTTTAACCGAAAAACCGATTGAACCGACCGAACCGATCAATTTTTGCTTAATTCGGTCGGTTTTAGGTATGAGTCAGTTCGGTTCGGTTTTGATTTTTTGAAAACCGAACGGTTCGGTTTCGGTTTTATATAAAAACCAACCGATTCAAACCGAACCGAACCGATTATATTAAAGAAATTTTGCTTTCAATCCTAGCCGTTAGATCAATCACATATATATACCCATTACCCACGATCATCTGATCCTAAAATCCCTAATACCCCCACATGGGCCACATCTATTACTCCTCTTCTTCCCATCCCCAACCCCAGTTCCCAGTTCCCATCGCCGACATCACTGCTCACTCCAAGTTGAACACCTCTCTCTCTCTCTCTCTCTCTCTCTCTCTCTCTCTCTCTCTCTCCTGCAAGAACGAAGAGCAAGTTGCGATGGAGAACAAAGAACAGATCACAAGATCGCATTAGAGAACAAAGAACAGATGCCTTTCCGAAAGCACAATCCACACCTATCTCCCTTTCATCTTACTCTAAGATCTCTACAGTCAACACTCAACAGGTTCGGAACACAGCAGTTTTTTTGAAAAAAATAGGGTTTTTTGAAAAAAATATTTTTTTCTGTTTTGTTTACACAATTTGGTTTGATTTGTATTGTTTATGGATGGATTTGTAAGACTAATTTTTTATTTAGTCAATTTGGTGACCCACATATTTTATATGGCACATATTGATTATGAGTTTAATAGAATTCTCCATATCTTTATTTTATTCTATTGGTTAAATAAAGAAGTTGTTTCCTAAATAGACTCTACTTTGATGGGAAGTGAGTATAATGTTCATTAAGGAAACCGGTCCTCTCTCCGCCTATAAAAGAGTGTCTAATGTTCCATCAAATGAACGTGATATACTAAGAGGCTAGAAAGTAAGGCAAGAGAGAGAAACTTGCTTTCCACCTAGGGCTTTATGCTCTAGCGATATTATGGTTGCTCCAAATAATTACTGGATCGTTCAAGTTCCGCATAAATGGATCCGGGTATGCCGTTCTTGATTCCTTAAGTTTTCGCTTAATAATTGTACTGTGATAACCATGATAGTTCTAAATTCTGGCATAACCTAAGGTGTTAATTATCTAACCCTATTAAGAATAAAACTTACATGTGGTATCAGAGCCATAGGTTTGAGAACATCATGTTTTTCCAATAAACGAATAAGTAGATAAACGAATTTCCGTTTGACCAAAAAAAAAAAGAATAAGTAGATAAACTGAGTTTCATCGTTTTCAGTTTCGGGTCGACTAAATATGCATTAACCGGACGAGTTAATTTATGATGCACGCTGGTTGGGGTTTTTATGTATCGTGTTTGTTTCTCTGACCGAGATTGAGATTACATCTTTGCTGGCTTGATGTTTGATTCATAAAGATGAATGGAAACAATTTTTTTTTAAAGTGCAGCAATATAATCTAATGGGTTTGTTTCCATGTTTTCTTTTGTTCCACCATACCAATTGATTACGGCAAATTTACGGTGTATGATTATATTACTTTAGTATTGTTAAAAGTAATATTGCTTGGCCTTTTGCTGTTGCGGATTCATTTCTTAATTGGAGAATATTATTACGGGGCACGAAAGTTCGTTTATTTATTTTCCGATTAAGTACGAAAAGATAACTTATACCAACGGATTATGTGGACTGTCTTTTGTATTAACTGTTTGGTAAAGTTGAGAGTGGTTCCTTTGTCAGATTAATATTTGGCCCAGTGAATGACCTTATATCATAGTACTTGCTTATGAGTTTAGGTACTAATGATGCAATTTACGGTGATTATGGACTGTGGATAGTTTGTTGTTTGTTCACCTAATGGTTATGTGAAAAATTATTGTTTCGACTGATAATCTACATTATGATAGATTTGGTAGTCACCAAAGTGATCCAATTAATCATTATGACTCGTAGATATCAAGTCATGTAAGAAAATTTATTAGTGAAAATTTTATTCACTTTATTTCCATAAAGAAAGTTACCGATTTAAATCTATATTATGGGAGATTTGGTAGTCACCAAAGTGACCCGATCATAATGACTCATAGATATCAAACCATATTATGGAATTGTGAATAATCTTAGATTCACTTAATGTCCCTGAAAATATTGCTATTTTGATTTGACTCTATATAAGGATATGGTTTGGGCTAAAGCAATCCAACCAGCATGTTGATAGATGTTAATCAAATTATGAAATTCTAATACCTATTATGACAAGGTGTTAAGATAGTGATATTTGTCTTCTAGTTTTTTCACCTAAAGTTTATGCAAAAGTCATTATCTTATTTTTTTCACCAAAGTGGCCCAACTGGAATGTTTCATAGATTTCAATTAAAATTACTGAAACTTAACACTTATTTTATTTGATATTTATATTATGATACAGTTTGGTAGTCACCAAAGTGGCCCAACTGAAATGACTCATAAATATCAACATATATATGTAACTTATTCCCATTTTTAAGTGTTAAGAATAATGACTTTGCAAATCGCAGTTCTCTAGTTGCATGGATATTGGGTAGGCCCAAAGGTGCACCACTTCTAAGTAATTAGTGAATTGGAATAGGATAATTTATAAGTATTCATAATTGAGATTGGACGTGGATACTCAAAGGTAACAAACCTACTTAATTATGAATCCTTATCGATTAGTCCTATTGGTGAAAGGGAATCACCATAACTGTTAATAGTGTAACATTAGATGAACCCAAAGGCAGATCACCGTTGCACTATTTATGACTGTTTGGACAAATTTTAATTTGTCAATTTATTGGTAACTCAAAGCATTATTGTAGTGAGCATGTGTTATGTGTGCATTGTCAATATATTTGTTTCACATGCTTAGTCTATTTTATTTTAATTTAAATGATTAAGTTTCTCATATTATAAAGGACAAATTTGGTTTTATTTTTTAAACTAGATCTTGATAAAGTATTGATTCTTG
>BPLS01000475.1:122706-145395 GCA_019656275.1 Rhododendron kiyosumense | reverse complement strand
TCATGGTGGGTAAAGAACTCTCGACTAAAGAAGTATGGGACTGATTAGATTCACTTTCTGATAGCAAAATATTACCAACCATTTCTTTCTCCAATACTTTTCCAATAAAATGTACTCCCTCTGTCCCAAAATCGGTCCGTTGTTCCTTTTTCGGTTGTCCCATAAGCCTTATCGATTTTAACTAGTCAAAGAAAAAAAATTGAGCCATTTTACACTTTGGCAGTCACCCCATATTCTCCAAGCTCAAAACTGTAGGCAAAATGCATTGGAGTCTAAAAAGTTATCATTGCATTTCAAAAAGTAGGGTAATATTGGAAACTCATGTTTTGAAGAGTAATGATGGTGTCCCCTTAAAATGTTGGATTCCCAAAGAGGGACAAATATTGGGACTGAGGGAGTATTTTTAATGTTGTGTGACTCATGGTGGGTAAAGAACTCTCGACTAAAGAAGTATGGGACTGATTAGATTCACTTTCTGATAGCAAAATATTACCAACCATTTCTTTCTCCAATACTTTTCCAATAAAATGTACTCCCTCTGTCCCAAAATCGGTCCGTTGTTCCTTTTTCGGTTGTCCCATAAGCCTTATCGATTTTAACTAGTCAAAGAAAAAAAATTGAGCCATTTTACACTTTGGCAGTCACCCCGTATTCTCCAAGCTCAAAACTGTACGCAAAATGCGTTGGAGTCTAAAAAGTTATCATTGCATTTCAAAAAGTAGGGTAATATTGGAAACTCATGTTTTGAAGAGTAATGATGGTGTCCCCTTAAAATGTTGGATTCCCAAAGAGGGACAAATATTGGGACTGAGGGAGTATTTTTAATGTTGTGTGACTCTCTCCTTGGAATTTAGCATGACACAAAGGTGTTTACACTGGAAACAGAAAAGTGTCTTTATGGATTTTGTCATGTTTTGCTTAGTTTCTCTACTTTTGTTCTATGGGCTGTTTAAGATTTAAATCCATACTTGTGTCTTGATGCCGATATGGTGAAGTAAGCTATTTTTCTGTTATTTGGAAACATGTTCGTGAAATAAGTGCTTTTTGATGCATAAATTATTAGAATTGTAGCTTACATGCATGAAGTAAAATTTTGCTCTCTCAGGACTGCAAATAGTTATATAATCAGCCTTACTGTACTTTGTCATGTAGGTTCTATCGTTAGTTTTGTTGACAGCTGTGAATTTTTATCACTATATTGTATGTTGTACTGAATTTTGTTTGCTTTTTCCATTTGATCTGGTTCTTCCATTATGGGTTATAAACTGATGGTTGCATTGTGCACTCAAATCAAATCTGCATGATAGTGGTTTAATTTACTTTCGGGAATATTGTCCAGGAGAGTTGATGACTACCTTAAATAAACATAAAGGACCAATCTTTTCTTTGAAGTGGAACAAGAAGGGTGACTATCTTCTTAGCGGGAGTTTTGATGAAACTGCAATTGTGTGGGACATAAAGACAGGGGAATGGAAACAACAATTTGAATTTCATTCAGGTTCCTTCGAGTCTCTCTTTAATCATATACTTGCATAAATGGTATTATTCTGTTACTGTTATCCAGTTTAAAGCCTCTTTTCTTTGTTATTGCCATCCTTTTAGTGATAACTTAAATGTAATGCTTCAGCTCCTACGCTCGATGTTGATTGGCGAAATAATGTTTCATTTGCGACATGCTCCACGGACCACATGATATATGTTTGCAAAGTTGGAGAGAACCGACCAGTCAAAACTTTCTCAGGGCATCAGGTTGGTTCTACCACCATCCTGAGCAATCTTATGTTTTAACTGCTTGAACTGATCAATTCACTGATCATTATCTGGGGGAAGATTTGAGTTATTATGTTGTCATGATTGCTCTGTTAAGTTGCCATAAGAGTCAAGTGACTCAAGTATATGAAGTTAATCCCAATATCTGCACAGTGCATTTGGGTATTGTCTCGACAGTTGCCAGATTACAAGTGAACTAGGAAAGCCTGATTATTGGCATCCTGATGTGCTGTGTGAATATCATGACTGTTTATCTTTTTGACTCTGGAATCTGTATAACTGCGTACGGTTTAGTCATACAAATAGATGCAATGAATTAGTCGAATTTTAAGGATCTCTATTCGGAATCTGTATAACTGCTTACTGTTTATCTTTTTTACATGTGCATTCATAGGTTGGCATTTCGATTGTGCATTCATAGGCTTTTGTCGTTACATCTGTTTATGGATTGAGTGCTGATCCAACGGTTCTTACTCAGACACGTCACTTGCTTTAAATGTCGGACAAGTTTGCCAAGAAATCTGCATAAATCTTTGTGTCAAATTGCCCAAGGTCAAGATGACATTTATAAAGTGTGGCTCTGCACTTTACTGAATAGATTTTGTTATTTCAGGGTGAAGTTAACGCCATCAAATGGGATCCTACAGGCTCGTTGTTGGCTTCCTGCTCTGATGACTCCACTGGAAAGGTGAATTTTCCCCCCCAATTCACTTGTATCATCTGGTGTCACAGCAAGTTTCTCAGGCACTACCAGTACATGTAGTTTTAGTTCGTTAACACATTGGTTCCCGTTGCACTCAGAAGCTCCATAGGCCGATCTCCCTTTTTGGGTTGGCACGTTCCTAACCAAAACACACATTTGCGTGTATCTCATTTTATCGAGTTGTAACCTTCTCTTTTTATATTAAATAGAAGTGTCTGTTTAGGATGTTGGAAAGGAATCATTTTTATGTTGTATTGTTCTTGAGTGCGGTAGTTCATAGTCAAGTGGAACAATTTGCTTGAGCAACTTGAAATTGGCTCCAGCAATGTTATCGAGATTCGTCAACATTATATATATTTTTCAATTAGGTCAAGGTGGGGGCTGCCGCTATATCCCTTTTGGAGAGCAACTTTAACCAGGCGTGTGCGACTTTACCATGTTCCACCAACACTATATATATTTTCCAGTTAGGTAAAAGAGGGCCAGTTAGGTAAAAGAGGGCTGCCGCTTTTGATTTGGAGAGCACATCTTTACGATTCCAAAAACTCAAGAGAGGATGTGAATAAGTGCACTGAATATTGCAGCCACTTTGAAAAGCTTGTGGCCATCTTTCCCAACATATCAAAGGGCTTTGTTTCATGAATCCTGAAGGGTATTGAAGATCTATGGATCTGTGGTTGTAATCATTCAACTTCAGGAGGTTAAGTTCATCAACAATCAAACTCTATTTTGCACCCTTTTGCGGAGTTCGAAAGGGTTTCTGGAAGGCCTGAGGATTCAGGATTTGGCGATCATGCAGGGGTACAATGAACGTGATTCGGCAGGTAGATCTTAGGACTCGTGGTGAGGATACACGGTCTTTATTAAGATTGCTTGTAATCGTACATTTTTTAGTGCATGATTCCTTCCCGTGGTTTTTACCCGATTTTGGGATTTTCCACGTAAGTTTGGTGATTCATTCTTTGGTTGGTTTTGTGGTGTTATTAAGGTTATCTAGTAAGGCGAAATAATTAGTCCTAGCATCGTTTCAGAGATTTCACACTCTGTGCTATGTAATGATTGGCATTGCATGTTTGTTCACTCTGTATTTTTAGCCCTGGAGTATTTCCAAACCATTAAATGCATTCTTACTATGTGCACTCTTTTCATAGGATTTCCCGACTATTGTGCTTCCAAGTAGTTAACATGTTCCTTGCATTTGCATTGACAACTGATATGAAACTGTGATTCAGATATGGAGCATGAAGCAGGATACATATGTGCATGATTTGAAGGAACATTCCAAGGTATATGATAGCCTTTTCCCCCTTAATTGTCATGCTTTCATGTAAGTAATCCCTGATTATTCCTACTGACAAAAATGCATTTCCTTGTAGGAGATATACACCATTAGATGGAGTCCTACAGGGCCTGGAACTAACAACCCTAATCAGCAATTAGTGCTGGCCAGGTAAACCTGCTGCTTCTCTGACAATCAAGATTGGCAATGGGTGTTTTAAATTGGGGTAAATGTCTACCCTATTGATATAGTAGGTCAGACTGGATCTTGCACATATTAAAGGAATTGGTATTGATGATCATCGAATGATTATTGCAGGATCGAATTGTCTTTCTCTTTAAGTATTGGCATGTCATTCCCTCCTAAATCCTGGTTTTCTGTCATTTGCTGTCCAGTAATATCAATTGTGTTAACCTAGGGTTTCTTTTGGCCAATCTACCTCTTGTCTGTTCTTCCACGTCATCACATGTTTTATTATTGGTATTGCTTGTCACTTGCTTGTTCTGGATATCCAAAAGCTTTTGAGGGTTTACATTGCGAAATCATATGAAGCAGCTGCATGGTTTGGGCTGTTTCATTTTAATTGTCCATGAAGTTTCCTTCGGGCAATAGAGGAGTAATTGTGCCCCATGTTGGTTTCTGTCCATCGCCATCTCTGAAGATGCTTGTTTTTTTCTTTGTGGATTAGTTCATTTACTACTTTGTAGCATGTGAGGGAATTTATTGGTTTCAAGCTCAGATGAATCATGTAAATCATGGTACATAGCTATTCAAGGCTTAATTCCATTATGTGGCCTCAATAGAGCTGAATATGTCGTATTCTTGTTGCAAATTGCTTAAGTGCCCCTTCATGGGTTTCATCAGAACTCGGTTTTTTTTTGTTTTTTTTGTTTTTGTGTGTGGTAAATGTGCATTTTATAGCCAACCAACAGAAAAAACATGGGTACAAACCCACTATACAGGCTGCTGTGCACAAACAACAAACTACCAAACAACCACACTAACTCCTCTTTAGGAATTTGCAGATCCAAGAACTCTAGTAGAGATGTTCCGTTGACCACAGAGTCTTTGGCTCTCCATAGAGTTTGGGAACTGATTCCAAGTACACAGTCTTAGTCTTATATTGTCATCAATACATGCTAAGACTGCGCTTGAATTTCTGGGCCTTCCTTCAAAGACTGGAATTACGCTCAAGCCAGATGTAGTATACCCCAGCAGCTAGTGCCAGTTTAAACAGCAAAGACCTAAATGACTTGGTTCTATTAAAACTACAAGCCCCTTTCAGCTCTGAATCCCAGAGATCTGTCCTCCTTTGGATCTGAAATCTGAGAAGAATAGGTTCCCAAATACTCTTAGGAAAAGAACAGTCAAAGAACAGATGTTGAATATATTCTGCTTTCTGGCAACACAGCACACAATTAGGATCTACTTCCATACCCCATCTCAGGTGTCGATCCTTCATAGACAACCTCTTTAGACAAGCTAGCCATAGGATGAAGGACCATTTAGACACATTTTTTGTGGACCAGATAATAGATGCCCATTGAGTTTCCTCTTCTCTGTTTCAAAGCCTCCCATGTGTGCTTGGTAGTCTATGTTAGATTTCTTGGAGGGTTCCAACCTAAAACCAATTGGCAATAGGTGGAGTAGCCTCTAGAATTTATTAACCAAGCTTGGGTGGCTTAGATGAGCGATGTGGGACAAGTCTAACAGTGTACTGCTCTGTAGGGGAAACAGTCCAGACAACTTCATCTGCTTTATCAGTTTGAGGAACAATATTGCTAGGAATGGAGCTTTGTATCTGATGAATCACAGTATTGCGTGGCCTGGGCCAGTGCCATTCCCCATTCTGGATTACAGTACTAACAGTGGCAAAAATAGATCTCCCAAGGGTAGAGACAAGTCTCACATCAAACAATTTGTAATGGGGACCACTAGGGTGCCAGTTATCTAGCCAAAGTACATTGCCCATCCCCAATAATGTGTTTCACAAAGTTCTGGGCCAGATCGCTCAAACTCATTACTCATAAGCTTTCTAATAGTCCATGAACAGTCATGAGGGGTCCTCAGAACACTCAAAGATTGTTTAATACTTAGAGTCCTTAGAAAGGGCTTCCAATTCAAAGCCCTTTGATGTAGAGTATGAATAGATTCTCAGATTAGGAAATTTAGGGTTGTATTTAGCTCATGTCTCTAATTTGAAGAATGATCTACTGCAATCAAACTTTGCTAATTGAAGTGTGAACAAATTTGGCTGTATGCTATTCTCTTTGCTGACTTTCTTGACATTCGTAATTCTTCATTCCTTTTATGTGCAGTGCCTCTTTTGACTCAACAATAAAGCTGTGGGATGTGGAGTTAGGGCGCGTTCTCCACAGCTTAAAGGGTCACAGGTACCACACATAAACCCGTGGCGTGATATACAAAATGCTATTTGGGGTCTCCCATGAAGCCCATTTTCAACATCACAAGCAGTGGTGTGGGATTTTATATCGTGATTATTTTAACTTGATCTCTTGTTCTGCCTCTCAGGGATTCTGTATACTCAGTTGCATTCAGCCCCAATGGTGAGTATTTGGCTAGTGGGTCATTAGACAGATGTCTGCATATATGGTCTGTGAAGCAAGGCAAGCTTGTGAAAACGTACACCGGGACCGGTGGCATATTTGAAGTTTGCTGGAACAAGGAAGGTGACAAGGTTGCTGCTTGTTTCTCAAACGAGGTAGTTTGTGTTTTTGATTTTCGTATGTAGAGTTTGTCTATGTAGCAACCTTCACACTATACTTTTGGGGTTGTATCTTTCTTAAGGAAGAAATCATCTCTGAAGCATTCTTTTGCAATACAGAAGATGTGTTGTGCAAAAAATAGTAACAAAGACTTCTTAGGTAACTACTTACATTACTTACTGATAGAGTAGTCGGGTTGTTTCTGACAGCAACTATGGTCTAAATTAGGATTTATGCATTCCGTTTGTGTTACCCATCGAATGGATATTGGTAGTTTGTTTATCTCATTGTGTTAGCTACAATTGGATGTTTAAGCCACAACTCAAGAAAACCAGGTTGGTTTGGGATGAAAGTTTAAGAGTAACTACCTGATATAGTTACTGTCAAACAATGACCATGCGTTGGAGTGTATAAACTGCCTGTATCATTTTAATTAAATCATAGAATGTATGAAGTTCTTCGAAAACAAGCAGAAGGGATCAAATGTTCTTGAGCCTGATCTTCGTTCCACCTTGCAAAATGCTGTCATTCCTCTACAGAGGAACTCTTGTTTTTTAATGTGAAGGAAAAACAAGCACTAAATCAGAATTGTACAGAGGTTGCTCTTACCCGATTTTGTGATGCTGTAACCGGATTTGGTCTTCTGGCTTAGCAGTATATTGCTACACGGACATCGTGCAGTAAAACCGTTCTCTGTTGTAAGCATGAGTTTGTGCTCTCTCTCTCTCTCTCTCTCTCTCTCTCTCTCTCTCTCTCTCTCTCTATATATATATATATATATTTTTTTTTTTGTGTACAGAACCAGTTTAAAGGTGTATTTGCTCAGTGGAGACTCCTCTAACTGTGTATTGGCATTGGTTGCCTTGAACCATAAAGATGAGTTGGAACGGGTAATCTAGGCTGCCACCTCAGAGTAATTGTTCAGGGATCTTGGGAAGCCTTTACGTGTTGTCTATGAATCCCTACTATACCGGCCAGTACCAGTTGATACGTATTAGTATTGTCCAAATTCGGTACCTTACACCTTTAATTTTGTTTTGCTTCAAATGCAGGCACCGGCTGGTGATACTGGACTGTACTGGCCAATGCCGAACAATACCGAACTACTTTTAAATTTATTTTATGCTGTCATTATCGGACAACACCGGATGGTGTCAGACAAATTTTTTAGTTTTTTTAATAAATATGCATATTATACTAATAAATTCTTTTATGTAGGAAAATAGCACTAATAGCAAAAATCAATAGGAAAATAGCACTAATAGCAAAAATTTGAAATGATATCGGGTATGTCACCAGTACCAGTACGTACCGTACTAGTAGAAAAATCAGTATTATTTTGTCCCATTACCTTCATTCACCACATTTTTGTGGGATTTATACATATAGTATTGGGTCCCACAAGAATATATGGTGGATAAGGAATTTGGGGCACTACACAACCCATTAATTTTTCACCACCTCAAGTAATAAGCATCTCTTAAAGATTGTATTGGGCAACCCAAAGAAAATCCTAATGTCCTCCCATTTCCATTATGTAATTGAAATTTCATCATTGACTTAAGACAATCTATATTAGCAATGGAGTTTTCTCTTGTTTTGAAAGGTTCTAAATTGTGTGGTCTCTCCTCACGCCTCCGGAAAAGAAAAAAAAATAAAAATAAAAAAGATGTGGAAAAATAAAAACTACCCATTCGAAGACTTTTAGGAGGTCGTAGTATTGAAGTTAGATTCACATTTAAAAGTTTTCTTTAATTTTTGAATCATGATAATTCAGTATAATAACCTTAATACTCAAGCAACACACAAGAAAAAAAGTTTTTCTTCTTTATCAAAAAAAAAAAAAAAAAGGTTTTCCTTCTTACTTCTCCAGTTGAATTAGAATATTAACAGGATAAAAGCTTGTGGGATAAAAGAAAACTACTTTCTTGCTTAATTCCACTCTTCCCGCTTCTCCTCTGTACTTGGTTCGTGTTGCCTTTCACTCTAATTTCTTCTCAGACCATCTCCGGTCCTTACCCAAATTCAAACGCAAATTCAAATTTAAGTAAAAACCACTCAAAAAATAACCCACTTCACCAAATCAAGAACAGAATTTGCAACGGCTACTTTTTGGTGGTAGGCGGGGGTGTTTGCTGGTGGTGATCGATGGTGGGTTGGTTTAGGCGGCAGTGGTTGGTTCAAAATTCAAATAAGGGCTTCTCATGGTGGTTTTTTGGCAGTGGTGGTCGACAACCAAAATTCAATAAGCGTCTTCTCTCTCTAAAACCCTAGCTCTGACCATGAACAGCTCCAATCGTCAATGGATCCGGCCATGGACAGCTCCGGGGTTGATATTGGATTGAGAAAAGCTCGCAGGTGGTAGTGGAGGAAACCTCCAATGGTGATGGTGGGTTTCCCAATTTTAGGTCTGGTGAAGGAAGGAGTGGAATAACATTTTGTTGTCGAGTTTTTTTCTTTTTTAACAAAATCTGTATAAAAAACCGGTTACCCACTGGATTTTGAGTTTTTTATTAAACAAAAAAATTGGATTGAGTTTGGTATGGAGCTTTCCCCCAAAATTTCACTCAAATTTGAGTAAGGGCCAGAGATGCTTATATTGCCTGATTCACCAGTATTTAAAATCACTGTTTCCACGCATTCCTTTGGGCAAACTGTTTTGATCATATTTTTGAATAACCACTCATTTGTACCAGACAGCACTCACCATTATCCTATGTGATGGTCCCAAATCTACCTGAGTAATCAAAGATTTCATTGATAAGTAAGGGAAATGAAGCCAGTATAATCAGAAGCTATCAAAAGGAAGAGCTATGTCAACAAATTCCATGCTTTACCACCCAAATATCACAAAATTAAAATTGTCACAACCATCCACATCTCAAACATGATTGATTAATCACCAGACCAGGCCAATGCAACAGTTCTCTTTCCCTGTAAGAACACTCTCAAGCACCACACTACTGGCGAAACAATGTGACAATGTCAGCTGCTAACCCAAACTACGAATCTTGAAAATCTTCAAAGAAAGAACTTGGTATCTCTAGATGAGAGGACAACGACGACACGAATTTGAACTGTTCCAAGGCAATCATTTAATTTTTAATTAGATGACCATTATTGAATGACGAATAACCTAAAACGACAGAAGAAAATTTCAAGGCATGATTGATTACCTTATGCTGCTTGTATTTCTCTCTTACAGCTACCAAAGAGCCTCCTCTTTTACTTGATTGCAAATCTTGCAATATAAGAACACATTCCTTCAAGTCTGCTGGCTTGTATCCAGAAAATTGTTGCAGTGCCAAATTCTGTAAAAGCAAATAAGGTTAATACAGTGCTTGCCAAACATGATCCTGGGACTTGGGATAGTAAAAATTCATTTTAGGCTCTTACCCAAGGATGTGACTTTGGCCGGAGTGTAAATCTTGAAAGAAACATTACAGATGCGGCCACCAACGAAGGTAAGAATTTCACACAGCTATAATCCAACAAACTCAACTCTGCTAGGTAGTAGCCCAAGAACTCCAACTCCAAACTGGAAGTCTGCAGAAGACCAAAAAGTTAAATATGTTAAAAATTTCTTTCACGTGTGTGTGTTTGTTCAATTTACCAAGAGAGCAAGAGAGATTTCAACTTACTTTTTTATAATCTTCTTGAGCAACCCTGGTCAAGTTTCTGCAAAGATCAAGCAAAATGGCACCAATGATCAGTAAATCGAAGCACGAATTTCTAATTAAACAGTTGCAAAATATAGCACTGATAGAAAAGGGAAATTGCATAACATTGCTATAGTACCTTAAAAATGTCTTAATTGTGGGACTGCCCAATTCATAATTCAGATGTTTTAGTAAGTCAGCTTCCATTTTCACCACCTCTTGCTTTGTGTATGTGTTGTCCGTTATATAGCAAAAATCTTCCACATTTGGAGGGCTAATCTCCTCATACTTTCTGCTCATAACAATTAAACAGACAAAGTAAATAACCAATCATCCAAATTAAGTATCTTTAAAAACACAAACCAAAGGCAGTTTGAAGAGGTCTAAAGCCTTACGATGCTACGAGCATTGAAGAAACGCCAAGCAACTGGAGCCTCTGCCTATTGAGAGCATTTGTTGACAGAAATCTATCAATGTAAGAAATGGACATAAAGAGAGTATCAGAGCAAAGCTTGTACTCTTCAGAAACCTCCACCAACCAATCCACCAAAATCCCCCTCATGTTAGGGTTTACATCTTTCTGGACCTTCTCTATGTAATCTGGCAATGGTCTCCTCTTCGCTTGAACCTAAATAAATCAACACCAATTGGTCAACACCACAAAAGCCTAATGGATACCTTTTTAAAATTAAACCCCAAACCCAATAATCTATATGAAAAGAGCAATCAGACTTAACAAATTCTTGAACTTACATACAGACATTGCAACACTATCCAAATTTCAAAGACCAGCTGCCAGTTATTCTTATACATTAGGTAAAGTGTCATAGCCATTCAAAGCCACCAATAAAGGAACTTAGCATATATAGACCCAAAACCCAGCGGAATTGATCCTCTTGTTGATAAGACCCATAACCAACTAATTTACAAGAGAAGCGAATCAGACTGAACAAATTCCTGATGTTGATGCTAATCCATTAGCTATTTTTCCAGACTACACAAACCCATTTCCCCTAAAAACGTCGAAATCAGAAAAGCCTTATCAATGTCTATTAAACGCATAACCCATGAACTCACATGAAAGGAGCAGTCAAAAATTGAACGAATCACAGGATTGACACTAACCCATTTTCTATATTTGAAAATCAGGCAAACCCATTTCCAATAAAAGCAAACGGAGAAAGAAACAATAGAGATCCGCTGACCTCCATTTAGCCCCCTAGAAACGTCAAAATCGCAAAAGCCTAATCAATGTCAAATTAAACACATGACCTACGAGCTCACACGAAAGGAGCAATCAAATTAAACATATTCCTAGGGTTAACACTAACCCATTTCCCATATCTCAAAATCAAGAAAACCCATTTCCAATAAAAACAAACAGTTAAATAAACAACAGAGATCCACTGACCTCCATTTCTTTAAGGTACTCGTATATCTCAGATACATAAGCCCCGCACATTTGTGGATCCTCCAATATCTCGCCAACATCCTGCTTCCTAGTGGCAGCTGCCTTCTTGGCCTTCTTCTTTGTCCTGCATCTCGGCTTCGGCACCGGCTCCGAACCCAGATCCCTAGTCGCTGGCCCCATGTTCGACGCATTCGAAAGCTCGCCCAGCACCACCCTCTTCTTGGGCTGCTGCTGAGAATCCAGTTCGGCCATCGATTCAGCTGCCCTCTTCTTGGCCAACCGAGTGACTCGTGAACAGTTCTCCTGGTCAGTCATTGCTCTCTCTCACTCCTCTCTGTTCAGGGTTGTGAGAGAGAGAGAGAGAGAGAGAGAGAGAGAGAGAGAGAGAGGAATGGAAGAGGAGGATGCGAGTGAGGTAGAAACACCTGATGGGGCTTTGTAGTAAGGAGAGATAGAGGTGGAGGGGGGAAACAAATGTGCCGCCATTTCTGTAATTTCGAAATTTGTTTATCTCTGTGTTTTGCGCGGTCTGGAGGAGGGTTTTTTTTTGAGTTTTTGGGAAGTTTGAGATTTGGGTTTTGTTTTTTGGGAGGGTGGGATTAGGACGCACCCTTAAAAAATTTGAAATTCAAAGGAAAGTGAGTTTTGACAGTGGAAAGACTTCCCGGGCCATTGTAGTTTTGACTTGTCCTGTAAATTAATGAACCTGGTACAAGTATCTAATACCATTCTCCCCCCTCAAATACGGCTATGGGGATATTACTATGCATATCTTGCCTAGCACCCTGTCAAGCACCTCAAAACGATGCCATTTTGGTGAAAAAAGTCGCGTCATTAATACTATGCAAAACTATATCGTTTTGAGTTGGAAAAATAGCACCGTTTTTGGACTTACAAAAGGGCTGCTGTGTTGATTTTAATTCCTTGTTTATTTGGTTGGCATTCCATAACAAGTGTGATATTTTGTGTGAACCTCATTACGAATTCTAAAAAAATGATTCAAACCACAAGTTATTTTAAAAATATTTCCTATGGGTTCCTGAAAAAATAGCTCAATCCAATATCTGTAAGGGTTATTTTAGAATTTATAGGGAGTTTCAGAATTCGTAGAGTGCCCTATGAAAGTGTCAAAAATTAATTATGACCTTTTAGAATAATATGATCAGAAAAATAAAATCTTCGTACCGATTCAAACGAATTGAAAATTGGAGTACTAAATTTGTTCACCATTTTTTTAAATATATAATAGTCTAAAAAATATGGTGAAAAAAATTTAGTACTCCAATTTTTTAGATCAAAAAACGGCGCTATTTTTTCCACTCAAAACGACATAGTTTTGCATAGTATTGATGACGCGGCTTTTTTCATCAAAACAACGTCGTTTTGAGGTGCTTGGCAGGGTGTGCATGGTAGTATTCCCGGATCCCTCAAATACTGTGGTTGTGTTTGGTTCTTAGTTTACTTTCTCATCTCTCTATCTCTCTCCAATTATTATTCCTTTCTACAATTATTATCCTATTTTTCTCTTCACCTACTACTAAAATTAAACTAAACTAAACGCCCAACCAAACAAAGCCACGTAAAATTTGGCCCACCTTTTTTCCCTCCGACGGTCAGGGGTGCTTGGACCAGCTTACTTGCATCTCAGCTAAACCCCTCACCAGTACGGTCAAAGGTAGAAAAACTAAGTCGAGATTAGAAAATTCACAATAAACAATTTTCTTTCTACTTGACCCCAAGAATCGAACTTTAGTCAATTATATGTGAAGCAAATCTACCAACCATGAACTTGGTGGGATGAGCTATTCTCTGTTTTGTTTCATTGTTTTCGTTGTACTTCATTTTTGTATTAATATAAAACTGGGTTAATCTTGTTCGTCAAAAAAAATTCTTTACATAATCCTATATATTCTTGTTGAGGTCTTCACTCCTGAGCCAGGATGCGTGATTCAAATGGTTTATCTTATAGTATCCACATTGAAGTTTTTTCGTAAAGAAAAAAGACCGTGCGATATTGGACATGTAAATTTGTATAAATGAGTCGAATTTATTTTAAATCATACATGCTCTTCATTTTTATGGAATAAAATGCGAGTGGATTTTGCTTTTTCACATGTCCAACGAATTTGATTTCTGCATTTTTACATGCACCAATGGATACGATTTTTCATCAAAGATAAACAAAACACATGACAACATTTTAGGCACGACCTGAATACGAAGCACAATATCATTTTAATGCCCTCGCTAATTGATTGTGGGACTTGCCTCAAAAACTAGTTGAGATACACGTGGATAGTCACCCTGACACCATGATTTATCAAAAAATTGGTATGGAACATTCTTTGGGGTGAAGCAACTCTCTAATTATACAACAAGTTTAAGAGCTTGCGGCAGCTCTTTCAATATAACAGCGGATGAATTGGTGAAATGGGGAAGTTCACAACATAAGGCTAATCCAGCCTATGGTTCGTTCAGATGATATCATAGTATATTCACCAAGTTTCAAAAATTCTGTGCATATTCAACATCATTTGTGGAAACTTTATATATATCTCAAAATCAATCGGTAATGAGTGGAGAAGTTGTTCATGTTGGAGTTTTTCAAAATAAAATGGGATTTTAGTTTGGAATTTTTGGAAAGGTACTAAGTGAGAATTTTTGTGAAAGGTTGTTACACCTTTTCACATGAGTTATGATTTTATGTAAATGGTTGTAACACCCATTAAATTAGGGAGTGTGTTCGTTTGGGAAAGGATGTGAAACATGGGGTGCTTCCAAGAGACATGACCTTTCTAATTAAATGTTGGGAAAATTTCAAAATAGCACCTGACCTTTTACACAAATCACACACAGGCATCTGACTTTTTAAAATTATCAAAAAGACACCTGACCTATTTAAAAATCCATCAATTTTCCATCCGCCGTTAACTTTCCATCCAAAATAGACGAAAATGTTGAAAATATACATTTTGGCATGAATATTGGCAAAACAAGATTAAGACTCATTTTGGCAAAACACAATATTATACTCATAAACAATATTAAGGCTCGATTTAGCTTTAAAAGTCAATTAATAACTTAATTTTTGTCTTTCTTTATTAAAAAAAACGCATTGGTTAGTTTTGGGTCAAGACGAATCAATAAGTTACAAAAATTACTTTACTCAGTCATTTTTCACACCTACCCATGACTATTCTATGTTTTTTGTTTTTGCCTTTTCCTTTGTTTAATGCAGAGTAAACTTATTTGGCTGCATAGTTATGGGTATTTAATTACTAAATTAAGCTTGATTCCTTATTTAGGGTGTGTTTGGATTGAAAAATTAAGTAATTTTTTTGACTTATTGATTCGTCTTGACTCAAAACTAACAAATGCGCTTTTTTTTCTTTTGAATGAAGACAAAAATTAAGTTATTAATTGACTTTTAAAGCCAAATCGAGCCTTAATCTTGTTTATGAGTATAATATTGTGTTTTGCCAAAATGAGCCTTAGGCCCCGTTTCAGAACGCAAAAAAAAATTCTTTATTTTTTAAGAAGACAATTTCAAGTTTAAAAATTATTGACTTATTGAAATCTAAAAATATACAATATGTATATTGTTTGAAAAATCTCATTGAGATCTTTTATACAATGCAAAAAAAAATTGAAAAAATATTTTTCATTTTGAAAATGTGAAATAAGTTGCTTATTTTTTAAGAAGGTTTCTGGAATGGGGCCTTAATCTTGTTTTACCAATATTCGTGCCAAAATGCACATTTTCATCATTTCCGTCTGTTTTGGATGAAAAGTTAACGGTGGGTAGAAAATTGATGGGTTTTTAAATAGGTTAGGTGTTTTTTTTGATAATTTTAAAAGGTCAGGTGTTTTTTTTGATAATTTTAAAAGGTCAGGTGCTATTTTGAAATTTTCTCTTAAATGTTTTATAAAAGGGTGCCTACCAAGAGGCATGTTTCTTTCTAATGAAATGTCTTTAATGGACGTGGCCTTTCCTAATTAAAAGACATGACCATTTCTTATGCATGTTTACAAGAGATACAACCTTTCACTCAAGGATGCTTGTAAGTCTATAAATAGGCTATTTGTAAACTCATTCAATAGACTGGAAAATTCCATACTGAATTGTTTTATTTCTCTCTACCCATTCTCTCCCTAGAATTAACAAACTGATATTCTATTATTTCTCAAAGAAGAGTATCAGTTCTTGGTTCTTTTACTGCTTAGCGGATATTCTGTCTGTCTTTGTAAGCAAACGCAAACAGAAAGAACCTAGAGTTTGAATTCAATTTATCTTGAAGGCGAATTTGCTGTAATCCAGTGCACACCTTCTGATGGGGGCAAATATTGTCTTTAGGAAAACATTCTCCTAACGTGACTCGAATGCTTCTACTGTTCCAAGTTTAAAGAGACGACGCCATCACTTTCATCATATTGAAGACCAGATGTCCAACAGCCCAGGCTCATATACTAGTTTTGGAGGAAATATTGGTAATAAGTGGAGTGGGCCGCCCATGCTCATATACTCGTTTTGGATGAGATAATTAACTGATGTGGTCACGTGCGACAATTTCCAACCTCATTCCAGAATCTCCCTACACCAATATTCATGACTACTCTTTCTAAGTTTTTTCGATACACATATACTGCAAAATACTTTAGTTCACATAGACAAGACCAGAATCATATCCATGTTTTTATCTAGTCTCCGTGAGCTTCCTATTCACACACAACAAATTTATTCAAAACAAAGCACTGTAACCACATTACTACAATACCCGAAATGTTACTTGTAACTTATTTTCCTTCCAAGATCAGGTCTTCAAAAGGGTTTCTCTGATGCTTCTCAACTTGCAAAGTGCATCTCTCATGCTAATGCGTTCGTTTGGCGAATCGACAGCACAAGAAAGACCAACACCAAGTATCCCGATCAAGCAATTGCGTTGTGCTTCTGATGCAATGGATTGACCATCATAGGAAAGACTACTGTCGGTTGGCACCAGAACAGGATCCAACACTTGATCTACGTTGGTCGCCAAGGCCATTTGCACCCACTTCTTTAGGCTTAGATCTCCTGTGAAACTCTCATGGGTTGGTCTCCTCCCTGTAAAAAGCTCTAGCAATGTGATTCCGAAGCTGTACACATCTCCCACCGTTGATGGTTTCTCACCCATACCATATTCTGCATCAAAAACCATGAGAAGTAAAGTAGCTGTCTAGGAGCTCTAATTTAGTAAGTTCTTTGTGGAGGACGAAGTTAAACAGAGAAATTGGGGTGACAGAGAAACCAACCAGAGATAAAAAGAGCATCTACATTTGACACTTCGAGCATTTTTTTTTTATGTCAGATTTTAAGGCATTTCTAGTTAGCCCACTTATTTTTTGCTCCATTCGTATCTTTAATTAACTCGATATTTAATTATCAAAAGATGGTTTTGATTTTAGAGTCATTTGAATCTGTTGCTAGGATGTTATGGACAGAAAAAGAAGAGATAGAGAAAAGCCAGTAAACACTTCAAAGACGGAAGAGAGAGAACGCTAGAGGCGGTAAGAAGAGGGAGCCGGAGGATCAAGCACATGTACACAATATCGGGTTTTGTTTTTTCATTGCTTTTACGCATTATTCTAAACTACAACGAATTGTTTTAATACTTTATGTCGTACAAGTATACAACAGATAGTGTTTGTCAAATGGAGATGTCTGAGAGTGAGTATTCTGTCACGAGGAAGAAACTACAAACCTGGAGGTATGTATCCAATGGAGCCCTTCAGAGCATTTGTAGAGCATATAGAAGTTTGATCAGCAGCTCTGTTAATCAATAGCTTGGCCAGCCCGAAATCTCCTACTTTTGCAGTCATATCCTCGTCCAACAGGATGTTGCTAGGCTTCAGATCACAATGCACAACAACTTGTGCTCCGTTTTCGTGGTGCAAATAGTCTAGAACACCAGCGACATCAATGGCCAGGTTCAATCGATCCACAATATTCAACCCTTGACCATTTGCGTGACTCCTCCTTCCTGTAATCCAGTCATCCAAGCTTCCGTTTGTCATGAATTCGTATACTAGAGCCAGAAAGTTCTTGTTCTTGAAGTCCATGCTCGAGCATGATGTGATAAGTTTCACAAGATTCCGGTGCCTCACGTTCCTCAAAGCCGCACACTCAGCAAGAAAGCTCTTCCAAGATCTGGTCTCGTCTACGTTAAGGACTTTAATTGCGACAGGTTTTTCTTGTTGGAGATATCCTTTGTAGACAGACCCAAAACTCCCGCTTCCAATCAAATTTCTTGTGTTGAAATTTTCAGTTGCCAAACAAAGGTCGTTGTAAGATACCATGTGATGTTGTCGCTCAAAGGAGTCAGATGAAGCTGTGACTTTTGGTTTCCTTTTCCTCAGGTAGAACACCAAGCCAATTGTAGAACACAACGCTATCATTGCAATGCTCCCGATGATAATGCAAACCAAGATTATTCTTTTTCTAGGGTCAAGACCTTTCTTGCATGCCGACAGGAAGCAAAGTTTCGGGTTACCTTCCAAATGAATTCTTGAAAGATTTGTGAAAACTCCACCAACGGGAACCTCTCCTTCCAGGTCATTGAAAGACAAGTTCAATAACTGGAGGCCTTGCAACTTTTGCAAGCTATCTGGAATTGAGCCTGAAAGCTTGTTTGAGGAGATGTCAAGAGTTTCCAAACCTTTCAATTCTGTTAAAGTATCTGGAATAGGGCCGGTGAACATGTTATTTGCCATGAGCAATATCTCCAAGCTTTTACACTTGCCAATTGAGTTGGGTATGGTTTCTGATAAACCGTTGTTTGATAGGTCAACCGCGAGAATACCATTGAGTGTCCCAATTTCTTGAGGCAAAGGTCCAGTTAGCAAGTTATTGGAGAGATTCAGATGAGTGCTTAGACTACGAAGATTGAGAATTTCATTGGGTATGCTTCCATTGAGCTTATTACAAGATAAGTCTAATGAAAGCAATCTCTGGAAATTTTCAAAACCAGTGGGTATGGTTCCCTCCAACTCATTTCCTGATAAATCTATGTTAATCAGGTTTTTGAGACTACTGAGAGAAGTTGGAATCTTACCAGAGAGATTATTTCCAGCCAATCCCAAACTCAACAGTTCCTCCAAGTGGCCTATTTCTTGAGGAATGTCTTCTGATATTGAGTTGTAGCTTAAGTTTAACAAGGTCAAACGACTCAGACTCCCAATGGAGGCCGGTATGCGGCCATGAATACGATTTCCTCCCAAGTATAGCTTTGTAAGTACCTTGGAAAGATTGCCAACGGATTCTGGAATGACACCCTCTAGAAGATTTTCATCAAGAGCAAGGTAGTTTAGACGAGTACTATTTGTCAGGCTAGTGATAAAATCTAAACCATTCTTGCCAAAGCTGACCAACTTATTGAAACCAATGTTGTACATTTGGAGCTCTGGAAGATTTCCTAATCCTGGTGGCACCGTACCATGCAAGAGATTGTGTGCAATGCGAAGGTTTTGCATCCTTGTGAGGTTGTGCAAAGACCTTGGAATCGTACCCGAGAATTTATTGAAGCAAAATATGAAAACTTGGAGATTTGGGAGTGTATCTCCAACACTGCTTGGAATTCTACCCCACAAACCATTGGCCGCCAAGGCCAAATAAACAAGTGAAGTCATGCTGTATATGGATGGAGGAACTGTACCAGTGAGATTGTTGACGGTGAGATCAAGTTGCTTCAATTTTGTAAGACGTGACAAGTCGACTGGTATTGTGCCCCCCAGACTATTGGTGCCTAAGTTTAAACTGATGAGTGATGAGAGATTGGCTAGGGATGGTGGAATCGAACCGAAAATATGGTTTTTCCCCAAGTTCAAAACTTGGAGCTTTTCAAGATAACTGAGCTCTTCAGGGATTCTCCCCGAAATCTTGTTCTGCTTGAAGTCAAGGATCTCGAGCTCCATGCAACGACTTATGTTCGGCGGTATCCCACCTTGTATGTTGTTGAAACTCATGTTCAGGACCCTTAGGCGAAAAAGATCACCGAGTTGATCAGGAAATGTTCCCATCAACTGGTTATTCTGAAGTTGAAGTGATCTGAGAAAGGTTAGATTGCCAATCTGAGGGCTTATCGAACCTTTAAGTCCCAAGCCAGCAAGTTCAAGCCCGACCACCCTTGTGCCAATTTTATTGCAACGGACTCCGGTCCAGTTGCAGGGTGACAATGTTTGGTCCCAAGACAGTAGAGGGTCAAGTGTTTCCAGATTAATACCAGACTTGAATGAAACCAAAGCTTCCTTATCTGTGCTAAGGCTCAATCTAGGGGTCTCTAAAGCAAGAAACAAGCTTTTGGAGGTAACGAAAACTGATAGAACTGCGAATTGAAGAATCATGTTGGAGGGGAAAAACATCATCTGGTTTTTCAATTTGGGTTCTGCTTGAGAAAGTTAGGCCATGGAGATGGGAAGTTAAGCTTGAAATTTAATTACTTGATGGACTATTTGGTGCATAGACAAGGATTGTTTGCCTCAAGTCTTTTGGTACGGCGGACTTGTTAGTCAATCTCGGACGACGGCTACTTTCATCGATAAGGGATTCCTGCAAGCCTTATGAGAGATGTGTACTAATCAAAATTGGATAACCAAAAATTGCCACATCATCTTTTGATTATCTATTTAGAAATTGTTAAAGTTAACAATATTAAGTCTCACATTGTTTACTTTTTGCCCATAATCAAAATGGGTTGGCAAAAATTTAAATCTAACGGTCAGTTTTTTTTCCTCTCATCTAATGGTCTACATTGAATGGTATTATAGTAAATAAGTGAAAGTGAAGAGCATTTGTTAAGATTCATAAAGTGATCATTGTTAAATGCACAATCACTTGCCAAAGTGGAAAATGAGTTTCACCTACCAATAAAGCATTTGCTTTATAGAGAATGAGTGTTACTCTCCCATGATGGGTATGTGGTCCAATAAATTTGGTTATTTGACAAAAAGTTGTTAGTTTTAATTATCAAAAGGCTAAAATTTGATGAGTTATTAAGAGATTGATAAATTTAGTTATTACAATGCGAGTACTTTTTTAAACACACGTTGCTAATTTTAGTAACTTTTTGATTCTGATTATTATATTGTGGATGCTATAAGTGAATCCACGGCTATTCATACAAGTCAAGCCTTTTCTTTCCACTAAGTTAAAATCTACGGCTATGCATACAAGTCAAGTCTTATTCATACAAGTCAAGCCTTTTCTTTCCATTAATAAGTCAAAATCTACTACGCGTTTTCATTTTGGAAACATGGGAATAGAAGAGTCAAGTGGGCTTGGTCCGCGCAACATTTAATGGTCAACAGGGCATGATACTTCATGCGGACTGAGTTGGGTCGTCATTTTCGGACGCGGGGGCTTGGTCAACAGGGCATGATACTTCATGCGGACTGAGTTGGGTCGTCCTTTTAGGACGCGGGGGCTCTGCTGCCTACCATGGCAGCAGCCCCTACCCACACATCACACCACTGCACCCCACACACGGCACCGTTTTGGAAAAAAAAAAAAAAACCAAAATTTTCGTTTGTAATCCTATGGAGCAGAAACGTGATTATGAAATTCTTAGAGTTAAAATTTAATTATGTCTCTTTAGAATAATATGATTAGAATAATAAGATTTTCGCGCTAATTCAAACAGATTGAAAATTGGAGCACTTCATTTTTTTTAGATGGTTTGTATATTAAAAAATATGGTTAAAAAATGAAGTGCTCAAGTTTTTAATCTTTTTGAACCGATGCAAATATCTCATTATTCTAATCATATTATTCTAAAATATCATAATTAATTTTTGTCTCTAGAGCTTTCATAATTAAGTATCTGCTTTTTATTTAGGATTTTGCAGATCAGAAACGTAATTAGAAGAGCCCTATAGACAAAAGTTAATTATATCTCTTTAGAATAATATGATTAGAATAATAAGATCTTCGTACTTGTTCAAAAGAATTAAAAATTGGTGCACTTAATTTTTTTAGACCGTTTATGTATTAAAAAATATGATTAAAAAATTAAATGCTCCAATTTTCAACCCGTTTGAATTGGCGCGAAAATCTTATTATTCTGATCATATTATTCTAAAAAGACATAATTAAATTTTAACTCTAGAGCTTTCATAATCACGTTTCTGCTTTATAGGATTACAAACGAAAAGTTTGGTTTTTTTTTCCCCCAAAACGGTGCCATGTGCTGTGTGGGTGTTTACATCCTAAAAAGTGCCGCCCAATGAAAAAATTCCACGTGGCCCCGAATGGTACGGTAACTATGTGAAGCCTATCCCAGTCGAGTACCAATTACAGAGGATTGCGAGAGTTAAGGGAGGCATTGTTTTCAAGACAAACGGTGTCGTTTTAGAATTAATCGGTGTCGTTTGAGTAATAATTAAACGGTGGTTTAGGAAGTTGTTGGATTTAACCGTTGATTAAAACCTTACGATCATCTAACGGCGTCCTCACTGCCCTGTTTTATGACTGAAATCAGACGCGATTGCAGGGAATCATTTGGGAAGCCAGACGTGTTGCCTTAATTCACGTTGCTTGAAAATAGGGATCACAATCCAGGAAGTGGCCATGAACACCATGATCGAAGCAAGCAGGGGAAGAAGGAATTCTGGAAATATCAAGGTAACCGTTCGAGAGCCCTTTCAACCGTTTTATGTGGCCAACGTGGACATCAATCGAAGACGTGGGGATCGAAGGCAGGGCCAGTGTCTATAAATAAAGAAGTAAAGCAAAGAGAGAAGCCCCCACAAAAAATTCATATCATCTGACAACTCACACAAAATGATTGCTCAGAGATCTATCTTAGATTAGTTTAGTTTAAAGTAGGATCTTTTTGTAAGTTGAAGGCTTATTTGCATATAAGATTGCTTTCGATTAAATTCAAGTTTTCTTATTTTCTTGTAAGTTCTTTTCTTACCAAAGAATAGTCGTTTGTAAGTCCACTTTTGATTAAATTCAGTGTGCTTATTTTACTGTATTATTCTTAGAAGAATCTTAAGAGTGCTTGCATACAAACTTACCTTTGATTAAATTCAGGTCTGTTTGTGTTCAATCATCTTTTCTGGTTCGAAGCGCGTCAATCTTTTATTTGGTTGATACTTTAAGGAAAAAT
>BPLS01000475.1:35098-87706 GCA_019656275.1 Rhododendron kiyosumense | reverse complement strand
GCCACGTGGAATTTTTTCATTGGGTAGCACTTTTTAGGATGTAAACACACCCCCCGCATTAACATTCTATTTATACTAAATAAATGTTAATGACACACGTTCTCTGCCCATGTCCCTTCAAATTCGGACGCACGAAGCATGACAGGATTTCATTCCCATGCACGTCCATTGAGCTTCCCAAAGATAGCTACAATAATTTTCCTATAAATGGCAGTTAATGATAGGGTTTAACGAATCACATTACCCCTCATAAACCCCTTCGAATTTGAGTCTTCTCTGCTAAGAAGTCTTACGTTTATTGACTCTCTTCCAGAAATCAATCTCATCCTCGATAACCTTGATCATCAATCTCGCTCTCCCCAAATGTCTCCTCCAAATTCTCCTCGAATGTTGGCAGGCAAGATTATTTCTGATCGAACATTCCATACCCCCAACCCATCTTTTACGGGTTGGGACTCCTCCTTGACTCGTTCGAATTCATGTGATGGGTCCAACTGGGGCTCATGGGAAGAAAACTCTGCTAATACCAATTTTGGCACTATCCTGGTCAAGTTCGACCAACCTGACCCCACACCTAATAGATTCCATCACTTTCGAACCCTTTTTGCGAGCCAATTCTTGTCTTTGAGCGGTAATGACACCGTTCACATGGGCATGCTCGAATCAATCTATTCGTCCCTCAAATTTTCTCCTTTCCTCAAGCAAGAGGAAAACTACCTTGGGCCTGCCCCTTATTGCGACTTTAAACGCATAGCCCAAGCCCAAAAATCCCTCTGGCTCACAGAGGTGCAAACCCCACACTTCCCAGCTGACTTCGAAGAGACCAATCAGTTGGTTCCCCTTCCTGAAGAGCCCGACTGGTTCAATGAGGTGAATAACCTTGCCATCAACACCCCTCATTTCCAAAGGCAATACGGTTATTCCATCTACCCTGCTGACAAGAGCAAAGCCTTGCAGCTCCTTGCAGCTTTCTCCTTCCTGGATATCCATATCCTGGAAGAACAAGTCCCACTCACCAATTTCAAATGGGCTTGTGAAACACTGGTGCTATACTCCATCGCCTCTGCAGTTTCTTATCAAATCCACTGTTTCTTGTACTTTCTACCAGTGATCAAGTCATGGCTCGAAGCCAATACTGCTGCATATTGCTTCGATTAAATCCTTCAAGACTATGCCATTGTCAAGGAAAGGATTGAGAAATTACATGACCAAATTGAGAACTTTACTGCTGAGTCCTTCAAAGTGGTGCCTGGCCATGCAGACAAGAAGCTTCGAAGGCGCTTCAAAAGACAACAAGTGAAGCGTCCAATAAAAGAGGCTAAACTTCGAAGGAAGGCCAAAGCACTGGTGCTCCGCTTTAGGCCTCTGCTGGAAAAGAAATTGGAGTCAGACTCCAAAGAAGACATGAGGAAAATGGAGCTGAAATTCCTCCAATTTGCATGGAACAAGTTCCATAGCCTTGTTACTTGGTCCTTTTCTCATTACTTCGAGAATAAAAAAGCAGCTTCTCAGCACCCAGGCCCTTCGAAGGCCTAATTTGTACTCTTTTTTTTATAGGAACTAGTATTTCCCTTGTTTTTGCTTTTTTTTTTTTTTGTAAATATGCAAATTTCAATTTTGTAATCCAGTAGTTTTGTTCAATGAAATTTCCCTTTTTTATCAATACGTTGGACTTGGGCTTATTGTTAAAATAATAATTCTAACAATAATAACTCTTCTAAAGAGAAAAAACCAACCCCAGTGGACCCCAGGGTACGGGCTCACTACAGGCCTGGCCCACCTACAGGAGTATAAAAGCGGAATTAATTCAAAACCACCCCTTACGCTCTACGCATTCAAGCTTTCTCAAACTCAAGTTTTTCTAAAAACTCTCAAGAACAGAACCCTCTCTTCTCTCTCTCTCTAACAACGTTAAAACCAAACTGACTCAATGGCTTCTTCCAGCAATCCAGCAGCCCCAGAACATCCTACTCCCTCTCTGGCATTGAGGCGGTTCGTGTCAAGACAAACACCGGGACCGACCGGAGAGTCCTACCTCGACGCCAGGGTCTTCATTCCAAACCCTAGCGAAGAAGGTACTTATATTTTGGGCCCTCAACTCATAGGGGAAATCCTCGCTAGCCTCTCCTTTTACTATCCTCGATTGGGGGATGCCGATATTCGGGCTTGTTCAAGCCTCGACTGGCAAAATTTCGTGAAGAAATCCTTCCCCTGTTGGCCCACATTGGACAAGGATTGGAAGATATGGACCACTCGCATGTTGGCTGCGAAGTCGGACGATTTAGAGAAGGGTGGGTTTGAAAAGAATTATTACCCTCCTTCGAAGGGGGGTCCCACAAAATCCTTCTCTGATTCAGGCCGCCTTGGCCTTTTGGAACCCATCCTTCAACTTCTTTCGTTTTAACTGTGGTATGATGGCACCCACAGTGCTGGACGTTTCCCAAATGCTGGGGCTTATTCCGTATGGCCCCCAATTTGACCCTACCAAGGAGTACCTTCCTCCTGAGAGCTTTACTCGTTTGACCGCCACAAACGGGGCTTTTTCCCATTTCTACAACAGGGAAAAGAAATTGGTAGGAGAAGTGACCGAGACAGAGTTCTTTGCCTACATCCTCTACACCCTCTGCAAATACATCTTCTGCCACTCTGGAAAAAGAGTGATGAATGAATTCGTTCCGTTGGCAATGGCACTTGCTAGAGGAGAAGAGTTCGACTTCGCCTCCTACTTCCTGGGCCACGTCTACAAGGCTGGGTTCGACTTCTACCAGAAGGGTTTGAACTACTCACAGGGAGGGCCCCAATGGTTTATTCAACTATGGCTTCATGCCTACTTCCCTGAGTTGGGTCCCTTCAAAGCACCCACATCCCCTGCTGGCCTCGTCGAGGTGCCCAATGTTCATGGTGACAACTACGTTCACCCAGAGGATAGCACTACACAGACTCTAGTGTACTATCTGTGCTTCTTTGCTGGCCTTGCCTCGGACAGGGAGTGGCCCAATCCATACCCTACTCTTGTTGGGCCAACATGGTTGTTCGACATTCTGACGGATAGACAGGGAAGATCCTCTCGAGCCCTCCAAGCATGGAGCAACATTCTGACGAGCGGAGAGATCTTCATTTCCTCGTCGAACACCACCAAGTCCATAGCACATGCAGAGGTATACTGCCCAGCACAATTTGCTAGACAACTAGACTTCGTTCAAGGCATACCCACCCCTTATTGTGGCTTTGCCAATATTTGTATATCTGAACGATCACTGATCTCGGCTGACCATTTCCTGACGGGGTTTGCCCAAGCTAGACATGCGTTGAGGAGGACAATCACTAAGGAGTTCAGGGAACCTGAAGTGCACACCACCCCTGCTTTTGACAACTGGTGGCACTCCAACTGCTCTTTCCTCTCAGGGATTAAACCCTACAAAAAGTTTCTAGCCCACATTGGGTTTGAGAAGTCTGAGTTTGGGCATGGAGGAAAAAATGACTCGTCCTCTTTCTCCTCCGACAACGAATTTGGCCTGGCTGGAGGAATCGAAGACATTGCTGGAGGCGAAGTTGAACAAAGATTGACTCCAGTCGAAGCCTCCCCAATCGCAATGGTTGTTCCCCCTTCTCCACCAAGAAGACAATCGATGAGGGTAACACAAAAAAGAGGTAATTGTCTCTGAACATATCTTCTCTTCTGCTGAAACCAAACCTAATTATATTCAATACTGCAGGTGCTACCTCTTCTTCAGAAAGTGCTTCGAAGAAAAGAAAAATTACTTTTCAGCCTACAGAAGTAATTCCCACCAAGCACTATCTCGAGCCCTCAGCTAGACCCCCAAGTTGGTTTCCTTCCCACTAATTAATCTTTAAACTCCCATATTATTTATCCAAGTCACCTCCTTATCCCCTTCCTTTCAGCTTCGAAGAGGGCAATGACCACCAGGAAGCGTGGCCCTCAGGTTTCTTCCAGTGATGAAGAAACAGAGAGTGACACAGAGATACTGGCCTCAAGGGGTAAATTCTTTTCTCATTTATGATTCAGTATTCCCTTAGAAGTAGGAGAACTTTACTGTAATTCTGATTCTTGAGTTCCAATCAGGTGAAACAAAACAAGTGAAGGAGACCCTCCCCTATGTGAGGAAAACAACTCCTCCCAAGAGGCCTGTTTCTCCAAAGAAACCTTCCTCCCCAGAAGAGGTAAGTCAGTTTATACTGTACACATTCTCATGTGTCTCTTGTGCTCGTAATTCACTGTTAACTTCTTTGTAGGCTTAAGTTGCATCCTCTGTTGAGGCTTTGGACCTAGCTCTTGTTCCCTGCCTTCAGCAAGAAGTGACAGAACCTTCAATCCAAATGTCAGAAGATGTCCCTCACAAGGTATTTTCTGAATACTCACCTTTCGAACTGTGAAAGGATTCATTCTAACTCACCTTTGTTTTTTTTACAGGCACCTCCTGTTCAACCTCTTTCTGCACAGAAAGATTTTGGTGAAAAAGATATTGACATGCATACTTTGCTGTCATTCCTGACTGAGCCAACCTTTGCACAGGGCATGGCCAGTTTGGCTCCTTCGAAGACCCTGGGGCCACTTCCCATCCTCAAGAGAGACTTCCCCTTCACTCCCTTATCGGTTTCAGGGGAGGGACCTCTAAGGATGGACCCTACTTTGGCTTCGAAGAGCCATATTCTTAGAAGTGCTGAGTATCAAGGCTCCAGTTCAACCTCCTCCTCAGATCAGGTACTCTTGACACTCAATCATACCTTTCCTTTCCTGTTTTTCATTCCACTTAGCCTTAACTTATAATCCTTATGCAGGCCACAGGCATGGTCCTTCCTCCTGGAGACCATCCCACATCTTCCTCTTCTCCAATTGACTTGCCATTAGTGGCTTTTGACATATCCTTCTTTAAGAGTCAATTGGAAGAATTTTGCAATAAAATTGCTACTCCCACTCCTCTTATCTCTTCGAATCCCTTGGAAAGCCTTCAGCAACTTTTGAGCCCCTCCACACCTCTTCTCTTGCCTTCCTTTAGGATTAAACATGTTCTTTCGAAGGAAGAAGTTCTGACACTAAAGAGTCTTCTGAGGACTTTAAATCAGTTAGGACTTCCTACTTTGATTGAACATAGTTTAGCATATCACTTCGAGGTGTGCTATCAGGCCTTATTTCTTTCCCAAGGTCTTCCCTTGTCAATCAATTCCACTCTTCAGGAGCACCTCAAGCAGTTCAGTGAATTGATTGCTCACAATCATTTCTTGTCCGAGAGCATTGGCTCAACCTTCGAAAAGGTCAACAAGTTAGAAGCCAAAGCACTCGAGACCGCCTCTCGCCTATCTCTATATCAGGCTCGAAAGGATAAGCTTTCGGAGCTTGACAAGAAGATGCAGCGGCTACGAGAAGAAATGAAGAAGATCAGGGAAGAGATAGCTGAAGTCTCTGGTGGCTTCCCAGAGCTTGAAAGTGAAGCGCTAAGGGATGAGTCGATACTCCCACGGCTTATTCCTTCCCTTCGAGAGGAACAGAGGAGAAGAGCAGCTCATACGTCCCTTTTGGATGCTAACTATAGTTCTCTTCGAGGACTACTAACTACCATTTGTAATGTAACTAGTCCTTTTCTGTAACTTTACACAGTTTGTACTTTATTCTTTCATTGATTGTTCGATTCTTTTGGGCAAGTACATCCACAATTAACTCAAACATTGTTTTCCACTTTCCATTACTCAGAAAGATCACTGTGCCAACGCTTCACCTACCGTATCTTAAAGAGCCATAAATGAATACTCCTAAGCTTACTAGTATAAATAGAGGTCTCGGGAAAAAAGAAAACTCACAAGCATCTTCTTCCTCCGCTTTCCCTTCTTTCAGCAACTTCTAAACCAAGCTTCCCAGTTAGGGCTCCAAAGAAACCCATCATGAAGCCTCCTCCCCTGTTTCTGAAGAAAAGCTTCCAAACATAGCCACATCATTTCTTGCGAGATATCCCCTAACCCCTAAGGCCCCTAGGTACAGCCACATCACTTCTTGCGATGTGCCTGTATCTAGCGGTCGCTTCGAAGACCAAAGAATCTAACCAACAATGGTCTTCGAAGCCCACCTACCTACCTATGGAGCTATGAGCTTCCTACTATGGAGCTATGAGCTCTAGCTCCCTACCAATAATTGGTAGGGAGATTGGACCAAGTCACAATGAAGCTTGGCCCAAATCTTTGTATCTCAGTTGGATTATCCCTAGAGACTCAGCCTTGATCCCTAGAGACCCAGCTTTGAGATACTATTAGGCCTTAGATAGGTTTCTCAATGTAATCCTTTATGCAAATGTAATGGATCCTTAGATAGGTTTCTCAATGTACTCTCTTGTAACCTTCTGAGTTGATGAAATGAAAAAATGCTTATTCATATTTATGTTTTCAATAATGGCTTTGACCAATGAACTGGTAGTTTAGCCTTTCGTTACTGCTTTCATTCTGCTTTTGATGCTAAATACTAACGTGGACGTAATAAGCATAAAGAAAATCAAAGAAACAAAAATTTTCCTCACAAGCACTTTTGTATTATTTTATCTTGACTGGGCTTCTCCTTCGAAGCCCTCGAATAAATAATAAACAATGTTGACAACGCTCTGAAACACGCTGGCTCTTCGAAAACCAACCGCATGAGGTCTAAATTAATTTATCCAACTCATCTATTTCCCGAGGCTTTCCAGCCGTCTCCTTGTGAGTTGCAACCCATTAATTATCAGAAGGCATGCCGTCCAAACGTTCTCAGACCCTTCGTCTTCTGAGCCTTACGTATTTCCACTCATCAATACCCTTAATCACTGAAATGGATCCCTTGTCCTATAAATATACCCATACGTTAACAGGACAGTGTATCCTTTCACTCATTCTCTCTCTTCCCATATCCAACCATGGATACTGATCAACCCACTCTTTCTGTCGACCTTGCAACCGAGATGGCTAAGCTAGCCAACATGATTACAGAGCTCAAGAGTGAGATCCAAACAGAGCTCCAAGCCCTTCGAAGCGAGGTCGAACAGCTTCGAAGCCAGTTGGTGTGCGTGGAGACAGCTTCACGCCTCTGTTTGGCTAGGACCTGGGATGATCTCTCAACCGTCCTCTCGGCTCACGAAGCAAAAAGTCCCCCGGAGGGAGGATCTTCTTAAAGATTCTCCTTTGGGACTGTGTAGATCAACTATGGTCTTCAATTTTGCTTTTTGAACTGGAGTGTTCATTTTTGTTCAGATCCACTTGGGTCTGTTTCAAACCCATTTGGGTTTTCTTTGTTTTGTTTTTTTTTTATAAATATAATGGAAAATTTGGTTGGCAATGCTTGCATGGCTTCGAATGCTAACATAACAACTTTGGCTGAACTATGATCATATAAGAACTTCAAAGAAGAGAAAAAAAAAACTCCTGAATGTCAAAACCAATTGAAATCATACCGCTATACAACCAATGCTTCGAATTCGGGATTCGCTTTGGTTTTAGCTTAAAATAACCAAATCCCATCGAAAAACTCAAAAATATCCTTCGAAAGCTACCTTCTATGAAAGGACTCCCATATAGACGGAATATAAGCCTTAAGATGCCTTCCATTAATTTTCCTTCGATGAACATAACCATCCAGATTTCTCAAATGATAGGCTCCTCCTCTCAACACTCTATGGATTTGAAAAGGCCCTTCCCATGTTGGCGCCCATTTTCCTAATCCGTCCCTTTTTATTCTCCTATCCCTGATAGGAAGAATAACCTTCCACACAAGGTCTCCTTCATCGAAGCTTCGAAGGGAGATTCTTTTATTATAACTCCTTGCTACTCTTGCCTTTTGCAACATGATTTGATTTAAAGCTTTTATTCTGGCTTCATCAATATCTTCTAACTCCATGTGCATGGCTTGATGATAAGACCCTGTATCCAAATTATTTTGACATGCTACTCTTTGAGATCTTACAGTAATCTCCATAGGCAACACAACATCATGTCCATAAGTTAATGCAAATGGAGTAGTGCCCGTGCTAGTCCTCTTTGTATTTCTATATGCCCACAAAGTGTCAAGTAACAACCCATGCCAAACCTCTGGGTTCTGATCCATCATTCTTTGGATCCCCTTCTTGATGATCTTGTTGGTTGATTCTGCTTGACCATTTGACTGAGCATAATAAGTGCTGGTATATATTAATGAAATCCGTGGTTACTAGCAAAATTCTTTACCAGCTTTCCTTCGAATACGGAACCATTATCCACTGTTATCGTTTGAGGGCTTCCAAACCTGTATATGATTCCTTTTATGAAATCAATGACATGGGTTTGTTTTACCTCCTGATAAACTTGTGCTTCCACCCATTTCGTGAAATAATCAGTAGCTACTAGGATAAACTTATGCTTCTCCAATGAAGGAGGATAAATCATCCCAATCATATCCATGGCCCATCCCCTGAAAGGCCACGGTTTTATCACATATTGCAAATCTGTAACTGGCAAACGCTTGAGTGGACCTGTTTTTTGACAGGCTTGACACCCTTTTGCATAATCTATACAATCTTTGAGGATGGTAGGCCAATAATAACCATGCCTCCTTATTAACCATCTCATTTTTATGCCAGCTTGATGTGCTCCACAAATTCCTTCATGCACTTCAGCCATTACCTTAAAGGCACTTACCTTGTTCAGGCATCTCAAAAGAAGGCCATCCATCCCTCTCTTGAATAGCTCATTGTTGTACATTATATAGTTTATTGCTTTCAATCTGGTTGTCTTGTCTGCAACACTGTCTGGTTTGGTTAAATATTCAATCAATGCTTGCCTCCAATCAACATTTTGACTAGTGGGAACATTAATTTCCAATACTTCGAAACCGGTTATTCTGTTTTGCAACATGGGCAGAGATTTTCTCAAAGTTAATTGACAAAACTCCTTTTCATTTTCTGACAAAACTCTGAAACCAGACGCCCTTTGAGCTATTTCATCAGCTTCTTCATTAAAGAATCTAGGAATATAAGTTAAAGTAAGCATATAGAATTGATCCATCAACCTCTTAGCCTGTTGATAATAAATTATCAACGCTGGACTAGTGCATTTAAACTGTCCATTTAATTGATTTATCACTAACTGAGAATCTCCAAAGATTTCAGCAACACTCACTTTTAAGTTAAGTAAAATTTCTAATCCTATGATCAATGCTTCATATTCTGCCTGATTATTGGAACATTGTCCCTCATTCAGTCGAAAACCATATTTGGTTTTCAACCCTTGGGGGGATTCCATAACTATGCCTACTCCAGCCATTTGAGCAGTTCTTGACCCATCGAACCATAACTTCCATGGCTTGATCTCGACCACAGTGGCTTCCAATGCTCTTGGTGTCTCAAGCTCATTTGGATGATCAGCTAAAAAATTGGCCAATGCCTGGCCTTTTACTGATTTTTGTGGTACATATTCAAGACAAAACTCAATCAAAGACACTATCCATTTCCCAATCTTCGCACTAAGCACTGGCTTCGAAAGCATGTGCTTAATTACATCAGTTTGAGAAATAACATAAGTTACTCTAGACAACATATAATGCCTGAGTTTCTTGGAAGCATAAAATAAAGCTAAACACAATTTCTCTACTGCGGCATACTTGCATTCACAGGAGTTTAGGAACCTACTAAGATAATAAACTGCTCTTTCCTTGCCATCTTCATTGTCTTGAGCCAACAGTACTCCTATTGAGTCGTGTGTTGCGGCTAAGTACAACTTCACTGGCTTTCCTTTGATGGGAGGTGCCAAAACAGGAGGGTTGGCTAGATAGCCTTGATGGCTTCGAAGGCCTCATCATTCTCTCTGGACCACTTGAATTCTTCCCCTTCCTTCAATTTCAACAAAGAAGAGAAGATTTTAGTTTTCCCTGCAGTGTTAGATATAAACCTTCGAAGGAAATTTAATTGACCAAGAAACCTTTGCAACTCCTTCTTTGTAGGAGGTGGCTTGGCTTCAATAATAGCCTTCGCTTTGTTCTTGTCAACTTGTATTCCTTTGTTGTGGACTAAATACCCTAGAAATTTTCCAGCTGACACTCCAAAAGCACACTTTTCTGGATTCAATTTCAACTGATAATGCTTCATTTGTTGAAATGCCTTCTCTAAGTGTTTCAAATGATCTTCATCAGAATTTGACTTCACAATGATATCATCTATGTAGCACTCAAGAAAACTTCCAACCAAATTATGAAAAATGACATTCATAGCCCTCTGGTAAGTGGCTCCAGCATTTTTTAGTCCAAATGGCATTTTGACCCATTCAAAAATGCCAATATTACCAGGGCAAGTAAATGCTGTTTTATGCACATCTTCCTTTGCAATACAAATTTGATTATACCCTGAATGCCCATCCAAAATGGATAATATCTTGTGTCCAGCCGAACTGTCCACAAGTGTATCCACATTAGGCATTGGGTATTCATCTTTAGGAGTTGCAGTATTTAGGTTTCAAAAGTCAACACAGATCCTGATAGTCCCATTCTTTTTAGGGACTGGAACCGCATTGGATAGCCATTCGACATACCTGACTGTTCTAATGAAACCTGTATCTAAAAGCCTCTGCATCTCCTTTTTAACACCTGCAATAGTTTCTGGACTCATCTTCCTGGTTGGCTGTTTTACAGGTTTAAATTGTGGCTTGATAGACAACCTATGCCCCACCAATTCCCTGTCCAATCCAGGCAGTTCCTTGTAACTCCATGCAAAGCAATCTTTGAGGCTTATCATCCTGCATAACATCTTCCCACATATTGTCTTCCTGGATCTTCTGCTCGATCCCCAAAGCAACATACCTCACCAAAGCCAAATAGTTGGCCTCTTCTTCTGCCTCTTCCTTGGACTTACATCCAAGCAGCATCATCTTTTGGGGTGTCTGATTCATAATCAACAGTTTGCTTCAGCTTCGATTTCAGCTCTGCCAATTCTCCCAGTTCCATCTCGTTGGTTGGGTAAGTGGCTGCTTGCAGTAATTCTCTCAAAGGAACTACATCTGATTTGTACATTTCAGCTTCAGCAAAATTTGCTGTGGCACTAAATGGATGCGGATCAGCTTTGACTCCTTCAACACCCACTTCTTTGCCTTTGTCATACTTAACAATCATTAATTCCTGATGCATGGAAGAAGGGATACATCCATTAACATGAATCCAATCTCTTCCCAATAAAGCATTATATTTAGCATATGTGTCAACTACAAAGAAAGCAGTATCAGTCTCTATGCCTCCTACTGCCAATCTAATGGAGATGATTCCCCTGGCATGTTGACTTTCTCCAGTAAATCCTGCAATGGATGTGCTAGTTGGAATCAATTTTGCTTTTCCTTTTCCTAGCTTTTTCAAGGTTTGGAAAGGCAAAATATTCACTGCAGCTCCATTATCCACTAGGATTCTGTTAAGTGGGACTCCATCGAAATATGCAGTAATGTATAATGGACGCAAATGTTGTCTCATTGCATTAGTAGGTAATTTAAATGGATATGAAATTTCCACATAATTTAAATCTATTACCAAGGGGTATTCGACGTCGGACATAGATTCCGGGACAAAACAAGCACTTTCTTTTGAGCTTACCTCCAAACTCTCTTGACTCTGCTCAATTTCACAAACCAGGCTCTCGTCCACCTCAATCTGAGCCACTTCTTCCAGATCACAGTTGTTACATATGATGTTTAATTCTTCATCACTCAGTGTTTCTTCGAAATCGACTGGCTTGCCCAAGTTCGACCAAGCATCACCTCGGCCTTTCATTGTCTGGACATTCTTGAAGAAATCCATAGAGCATGGATACACCATATTCACTTGCACTTCTGGCTGCCCCCCAAATTGGATTGTTGCCCTTTCTTTGGCTAGTTTAAGTGTCTCAGTTTCCCTAACTTCCTTACTCTCAACCTCTTGTGTTGATAGCTCCATGGGTGAGGAGCTTCCTTCGATCCCTTCTTGTATTACCAACATGGCTTCGAGTAACCCGGACTGGTAACTAGCCAATGAATTGGGAGAAGGTGGATCAAGATCTTCTTCGAGCATGGCAGAGGCTACTTTCTTCAAAGTCTCCCTCTCATGATACTAGGCTCGAAACTCTTCTGGGTCCCTCTTAACCCTGTCAAACCGTGGATTAGGCCTTGCTCCCCTGCCTGATTCTTCCCCCGTTGAGGATTCTCCTGATTGGAAAAGCGTGTATTTTCTCTGGAGCTTCCTCTTCTGAGTTCTTGAAAGCAATGGAACCATCTGCGGTATTTGGGACTTGGGATCCCTGATTAACACCCAGTTTCCTGAGTTCGAGACTGGTGGCTTGAAAGTTCTGTTCTCATTCCTGTTGGAACTTTTGTATCCTTGGAACAGATCTGGCTTGACTTGCTTGAGAAACCAATTAGGAACCCCTTTCACCAAAGTGAATTCCTCTTGTTTAGCCTCTCCTGGTGCCTCGGACGTCTGACCAATGTTGGCTTTCTTCGAAGGCGGCAATTCCCTTCTGTGGATGGCTGGGACAGGGCTAGTGGGCACATCTTTCTTTGGTGCCAACCAGGGCTTACTGTCACTTAGCTTTGCTTGCACTGGAGCCAATCTCTTCATTCCCATCTCCTTAGGGAAAAAACTCACGCCTTTTCTATCCAAGTCCTTAAAAACCAGATAGTTGGCCCTGCAACCTACACACAGGCACTCCAAAAATGAGGCTTCCAACATGGGCAAATGATTATTACCTGAGAACCTCTGTGAAGACAAACCATCATTGGTTCGTCTATAAGGAGTTGGCCTCATTCCCATGCCTCGAGGATGGCCAGCGTATGGCTTGCCCCTTCCATATTGAACAATATTCATATTCACAGGTGCCTCCTTATCCTGCCAATATTTCTTGACAGTTCGAGGCAGTGAGGAGGGCACATTGGTGTTGACCTCTTCTACCTTTGGAAAAGGCACTGTATCAATTCCCATAGCCTTTTCTGGAAATTTGATTCTTCCCTTCTTGATTTGTTCTTGAATCCTGTCACGAAAAACATTACAAGACTTAGTTGAATGGGACCAAGAGTCATGCCACTTGCAATAAGTCTTCCCATTCTTTTCTTCTGTCGTGGGCAGTTCCACATTCGAAGGCAGCTTGATAATTTTCTTTCTAAACAAGAAATCAAAAATCTCATCAGCTTTTGATATATCAAAAGAGTATACTTTAGTAATCTCCTTCTGTTTGAACTTCTGTCCTAGAGATACATTCTTTTGAATCAAAGGCTCGCAAACACAAGGGTCATGCTCTATAATCTCTGCAGCATCTATCTCGTAATTGGGGTCCCTATAATACGTAGGGTAGGAGGAATTATGTCTGTCCATATCCTCTTCTAGCAGTGATTCATATCTAGCCACTTTATAGGTTAGATCTGCAAAGTCTCTAAACTCTGTAAAATCGAACCTCTTTCGAAGCTCTCTTTCTAAACCATCTTGTGCTAATCTTACGAATTCTGCCTCTGGCAGACGAAGTTTGCATTTGGTTTTTGCCCTTCTGAACCTAGATATGAAATCTGCTACTTTCTCATCTGGTTTCTGCTTCAGCCTCGCTAAGTCTGCCATAGAGATTTCAGGCTCAGCATTGAAGAATTGTGCATGGAATGCCTCTTCCATCTGAAACCAATCAGTTATTGATTCTGGTGACAAGTTAGTATACCATGCAAAAGCTGGCCCGGACAAAGAATTTGGGAATAGCTTCAACTTCATGAAGCCATTTTGAGCCAAATTCTTACACTGGGCAGAAAACCTTGCTATGTGCTCTATAGAGGACTGTCTCCCATCCCCATAGAACAAAGTAAAATCTGGGATTTTAAACTTTCTAGGGATTTGGAAAGTCGTGTCTACCCATTCTGGATATGGTTTTCTATAAATTTGAGGTTGTACCCCCCGAGTTCGAGGTCCACAAACCTCTTGTATGAGACCCATGACTTGGTCTCTTAGTATAGGATTGTCTATGAGGAAGTTTTGCTCCTGATTTTCAACAGGAGGCTCTGGTCCTATGAAACCATCTTCATAAACTCCTCTTGTCGTGTTTAATTCCCCTTGTTTCTCTCTAGGAATCCTCCCATACGGTGTAGGTTGCATTTTATCAAATGCTTTATTAGCTCGAACAGACCTATGGCTTCCATAAGCTGTCCCAAGAGGATTCGTAGTGGTTGGGACATTTTGGCGAGGGTGTTGTGGGTTTTCACCCCTTCTCTCAGGGTTATGAACCAATTCTAGTTCTGAATCATCTTCCCATCCCCCAAATATGGGTTCGAAGAGAGGATTCATACTCTGTCTTTCTCTAGTGTTCCGTTGAACCCCTATGGTAACACCATGAGATTGCTTTGGAATTTCTAGGACAGGCTTTGTAGGTTTCACAGGCTCATACCAAGATTGTGGTATTTCATCTGGATACATCTTTTCCTTACCTGTTCTAGACTTCATCCTACTTCTACCAACATCCTCTCCAAGCCTTCCTTCGAAGGGACTTTGGTGAGTGCTCGAGTTGGCCTGATTGTTTTGCCCATTATCCCCTGGGCTATTTCCTGTTGCCTCTAAGTTGGGCAACCTATTTCTCATGCTTTTGATCATGGCTCTTTGAGTTTGGGCCATCTCTCGAAAAGCTATCATCATTTCCCTAAACACTTCCTCTCTATCGTGGTCTTTGCCACTGGCTTGTCCTCTTTGGAAGCTTGGAGGTACTTCCTCAGGAGGTGCTTCATAGGAGGGCTCTTCATAATGAGGCTCTTCCATTTCTAAAGCCAATTGAGGAAAACCAGGATTCGTTGGCGTTCCTAATTCTGCTGCCTGTTCTGGCACAGCTTGTTCTTCTGGCGCTAGATCACCAATGGGTGTTCCTATTTGCTTTCGAAGCCTTGGCATTTTGACACCTTTGTGTCCCACTGGGCGTGCCAAAAATTGTTTGGGCTGAATTAGCTCAATCAAATGGCAAATGATTGTGTGCGGGCGTGTCAGAAAAGAAATAACTTCAAAGATGAAATTACCCTTTTCAAATTGATTTGAAATAACTAATCTCAATCAGGCAATTGAGTTATCCGTTCGATTACCTCAACTAAGAGGATTTTTCCTTAAGGTATCAACCAAATAAAAGATTGACGCGCTTCGAATCAGAAAAGATGATTGAACACAAACAAACCTGAATTTAATCAAAGGTTAACTTGTATATAAACACTCTTAAGACTCTTCTAAGAATAATGCAGAAAAATAAGCACACTGAATTTAATCAAAAGTGGACTTACAAACAACTATTCTTTGTAAGAAAAAACTTACAAGAAAATAAGAGAACTTGAATTTAATCAAAAGCAATCTTACATGCAAATAAGCCTTCAACTTACAAAAAGATCCTACGTTAAACTAAAAATTAATTTAAGATAGATCTCTGAGCAATCATTTTGTATGAGTTATCAGATGATATGAATTTTTGTGGGGGCTTCTCTCTTCGCTTTACTTCTTTATTTATAGACACTGGGCCTGCCTTCGATCTCCACGTCTTCGATTGGTGCCCACGTTGGCCACATAAAACGGTTGAGGGGGCTTTCGAACGGTTACCCTGATATTTCCAGAATTCTTTCTTCCCCTGCTCGCTTCGATCATGGTGTTCATGGCCACTTCCTGGATCGTGATTCCTATTTTCAAGCAACGTGAATTAATGTAACACATCTGGCCTCCCAAATGATTCCCTGCAATTGTATCTAATTTCAGTTATAAAACAGGACAGTGAGGACACCGTTCGATGTTCGTAAAGTTCAAATCGACGGTTAGATCTAATAATTTCCCAAATCACTGTTTAGTTGTCATCCAAACGACACCGGTTCATCCTAAAACGACACTGTTTGTCATAAAACAGTGTCCTTTTTAATTCCCGTAATCCTCTGCAATTGGTACTCGACTGGGACAGGTTTTATATAGCCACCGTACCGCTTGGTGCCACGTGGAATTTTTTCATTGGGTAGCACTTTTTAGGATGTAAACAGTGACGTCCCAACAAACAGTTCAGAGACGAAAGGGTGTTACTTGGGTAACGGGAATACGTGAGGGGGTCTCTATGGGCGCTTTTAAATGTGAGGGGGTGTTTACGAGAATCAGTGATAGTTGAGGGGGTGTTTATGTACTTTCACCATCAATTTTATCCCAACCTGTTGTGAATATATGGTACTTAGAAAAATTTGAGGGCTAGAATGTCCCACAATAGAAATCACCGAACTTCACAGATCGAAAAACTTACAGGGAAAACAACGTTGCCGAGAGAAATAACAAAATCGATTGACATCCTTTATTTTATAAGGCCTTAAAGCATCCCCATCAGAGGAGGCAAACCCCTTTGCGCTATTTTAATGAGGAAAATGCTGAAAAGTCAGCAATATCAGACTCGCTTACATCATCGCTACTTTGCAAAATTTTCATTTTTGCTACAGTTGCTCGAAGCTTTACACGAGTCACTGTTCACAAGTTACATATATTTTACTATTTTGTTATGATGTTGTCCCTACTTTTCCTTCTTTTATTGGTTTGCTGCCTCTCTTTTTTTTTTCCCTAAGAATAAAGAAGCAATATTTTAAATAGGATAGTTTAATATAAAGAGTCTGATGCAGTAGACATTTTAAAAACGAGTAGTTAAAGTAATAAAATGACTTTTTAAAGTGTAATTTGGTCCAAAATGTAAAGAGGGTGATGCTGATACTCTTATGTATTGGGAGGATGGTGGTTTCCAAATAGTATATATGGTTTGTTTATCAAATTTTATTGACTATACGGACTGTGTACACTATGGACTGTAGTTTTTCTAAGTTGAAGTTGATAAAAACTTACCTTCAAACTACAATGTCACAATAGAGAATGAGTAGATTGGCTATGGTCTCAACCGAAAATGAATACTTTGATATGTTAAAGTACGATGACTAAGTTGGAAATTTTGTTTCCAAAAATATAAGGAGAGGTTGTTTTCTTTGTATCGGATCGTGCTAATCATAAAGTACTATAACAGGGGTTGTATTTTGATTTTTTGATGTATAATTCAAGTGAAAAACACAACGTAGCGTAGGTGTTTTTTTTTTTTTTTTTTCTCTGTGGGTTAATCATACAAGCTTTATGTAAGAACATGTGGACTAAGTGAATCAATGGTTTTTTTTTTTTTTTTGGGGAACTGAATTAATGGCTATTCATACAAGTCTTTTCTTCCCACTATAAGAAAATCTACCGGTCTTCTTAAATCAAATGCATCGATAGTCAGCATAAGTTCAATGTGGCGCACCCATGAGGTTACTGGAGGGTTTTTTTTTTTTCCGTTAACTTTAAGGTCTCAAAATTATTTAAGGTGCGTCTAATTTGTATTTGCACAATGATGCCTTCTTCCTAGTGGCTCTTTAATCTTCTATGGTAATTTTTTTTTTTTGCAGAAAATCTTATTTGCGGACCATTCCGTAAAGAAGGCTTTACGGAGGCTAATCGCGTGCGTTAAAAGTGTTTTTGGATGGTCTGGATTGAAAATCAATTGTGACCGGTAACAATTAATTAAAAAACGAATCTCAACCATTGATTGCGCAATCCGTGAATAAGTTTAATTTTTTTTTTTTTTTTTGACAATCATAAAAAAGTTGAAGCATCAAAATTCGAGAATAGCACCAAAAATTCATAACTCGTGTTGTGGAGTTTGAAGTATTCTTTTTCGGAAGGCGCTGTTCGTAGAAGTTAAGTACTCCTACTTTGGGAACCATCTTGATTTTCTTTAGTGCTGGAAGTATTCCCAAAATGCCCCAAGCTACCACGTTAACAATTTCAATAGTCCACACTCAACGAGATGAGAGAGAGACCACGGGGAGAGTTACGAGTGAGGGAGAGATGTTGGAGGGTTCGCCGGAGCGGGGAGCGAGTTGCCGGGGTTGGTTTGCTCAAGAAAAACAAGGCAGGTACGCCTGGCCAAATGGGGCAGCAGGGCCTATTTTCATCTTTGTTACTTTCCTTGGCAAGAACTGATCTCACAACTTAAAAGAGAAGAGTGCATCCTCTACGTGAAAATGGGTTATTTGGTTGTATGAATCATGATTGGAGTGTACGTTAACGTGATATTGTACATGTAAGGAGAGGATTCAGGGTCAAGGGTCAGACAGGATTAAAAAAGAAAAGATAAAACTGGCAAGCCTATAAAAATTATTTTAGGATTAAAAAGTAAAGATGGTGCCTAATACTAACTAGTCATTTTATCTATGATTTATGCATTTTTTTTAAGTACTTAATTATCTAAGTTTATTTCTATTTTTGCAAGATAGGAGACGATAAGGGTTTATTCAAAAAGAAAGAAAAGGATCAACTTGACTACTTGAGAAAGAATTTATGAGGGGAGCTCCACCACCTAAATTATTCACATCTCCCAACTGTTTTTCTGTCTCCTAAAATAATTCCATCTATATAATTTCTAAGAGAAACGTTTAGAAAATAATTTTGCCGATTGCGTGTAACTGATATCTTCCCGATCACGTTGTCCGGACTTTGTCCTCAGAAAAATACTACTAAAAGCTCAGCATTAGCTTTAAACATCATTCTAATAATAACTGTAAGGATGATATTTTAAGAAGGAAACATGAAATTTACTTTTGCAAATTTTTATGATAAAAATTCGGGTTATGACAGTCGCGTGTTTTGTCCATGGGCTTCTTGTCTCTTCATCAGTTCAACAATGTGTTCAATAACTGAACTATACAGCTCAAACATCAAGGCAAGATTCTCTCCTTGAATTTTTATGTTACCCACCACTAATACTAAATTATCACTTCCACCATTTTCCCCTCTTCTTCACCAAACCATGGCTTCTCGATACCTCCCCTGCTTTCCTCTACTTGTAGCCTTGTACACATTCACCAAACACTGCCTTAACAAGATCAGAAACCTCCCACCAAAAGCCCTTTCCCGGCCCTACCCATGCTCGGCCACCTCTACCTCTTCAAAAAGCCCCTCCAACGGGCCTTATCCGATATCTCGGCCCGTTTTGGCCCAGTACTCCTCCTCTACTTTTTAGGCTCCCGCCTAGTCATTCTAGTCTCTTCTCTGTCCGCCGTTGACAGGGGCGGAGCCAGAAATTCTTGGCAGTGGGGTCAATTTCTTATAGCACAAAAAAAATTTCTTTCATACTATTTGATAGTAAAAAAAAAACATTAAAATGGTAAACAAAAAGGAGTTAAGTAGATATTTTTGGGGTTTTTTTTGGGGAGAGAAGTGAGAATATTTTATTTTGCCCCCCCTTTTTTTTTCCCTCAAGTTCCAAACTTTTAAACAGACTGAGGCAAATTGTAATGTAAAAGTGGGGTCAAGTAAGCAATTTTGGGGTGAAAACTATAACTATCTCCATTGTAATTTGGAAGGCAGGAGGGTCGGATGCCCCCCCTTGTCTTAAGGTGGCTCCGCCCCTAGCCGTTGAAGAATGCTTCGGTAGAAATGACGTCGTATTTGCCAGCCACCAGCGTCTCCTCGTCGGGGAAGTCGTAGGATACGGATGTGATCATTGCCCTAGCGATGGATACAGGGACGGAACCAGCAGGATTTTAGCTTAGCAGTGGCGAAATGTATACTTAAAAAATAAAAAGAAGCATTACAATATTAATAGTCATCGGCTCCACAAAATAAATTTTGGAAGTGACATTATAAATTTGAGAAGTGGCATTATAATTAAATTCCCTTAATTTTTTAGGTTAAGTTGTTTTAAGATTGGAGTGTGGAGTTTTTTTTTCTTAATTACACATCATCATTTATATTATTTCACTTTGGCCTATTGAATTTAGTTTGAAATAGTTTTTTTGGGTCTCCTTTCTTAAAAAAAAAATAGAAGATTTATGATCAGTATATAATAGAAAATAAGGAAAAAAAATCTAGCAATGGTACGTAAGACTATATAAGTTGAGGATAAAATTATTTTTTCACATATAATAATTGCATTTTCTAAAATTCTTGCCGTGGCGGCCGTCACCACTAGACCCCTGGTTCCATCCTTGGACAGATTGCACTGGCTTTCTGTATGAGATACCTTAGCTTTTCGTTTTTCTTTATCCTATGTTTTGTTGTATGTCTTTGAACTTCTGATAAATCAAAATCACGCCATGAAATCGAACATCCATTGAATAAACTAAATGTAGAAATTTAGTTCATACGGAAAAAAGGAAAACTATTTGGGGAGTAATTGGGTGCCCGTAGAATACCATGTGAGCTTTGAAACTTGAGTTACTAGGATAATCTTAACTATTGAATTGAAATTGAAAAATCCTCCAATTCCGTGTAGATTAGAGAGGAGTCGGACTCTGCTACAGCACGTCATGGTTGGTGTCTTGCCAATCAAGGTTTAGGTCTCGGATAGACACTTGTTGCTTTTCTTTTTGTCCTTTTGTCTTTGTAATTCTTTAAAGATTAATAAAATTTCTTTTCGCCGTTGAAAAAAAAAAAAACCCTGTTGTGCTACGCAGGACGGCAGGAGGCCTCCTAGTCCCAATCGCTTTTTATAATTGACCCCTGGTCCCACTTTTTAGGATTGATCGGTATGTTTTCTTCATTTGTGTGCCTTTATTGTACCTATTTTCATGATTGGAATAGTTTATATATGATATGATGGAGCTCATCGAGACTAAGTCAAAATTCATGCGAATATCCATCAACACAAAACCGCTACAAGATTTATCTTCATGAATATAAATTTGATAGAGTATCATGCGGGTTTTTTTTTTCTCCAATATAAATGTTCTCTGTTATCATATTGCTAGATAGTCTATCAATATAATTTTTGGCATGGTTATGGTCCATCGATGTATAAAATATGAAAGTGTTCAATCATCAAAGTGATCATAAACTCAATTTGTTTCTTAAGTGAGATGTCTGTTACGAAAAGCGCATTAAGTCCCATTAATATAAGATGATCCATATCTTTAGTTGATTCAATAATGAATCTCTTCCTCTCTTTTTATTTTACTTAAAAGCAACTTCAATATTGGCTTCAAATTTAGAAATGTCAGATATATTTTGGAAAATCACGTGCCAATTTAACAGCTTTAAAAATTACTTACTCCAACTAATTAATAGGACAAATTTAAAACACCTTAAAGAAAAATTTAACATCTTAGTTTGTCACATGGAAAATTTGACATGAGAAGAGAAATGTCAAATACCCCTTAAGTAATTTACAATTTTTGTGGAATTATTTCAGATGTCACCTTATCAAATTTGATATAATTGGTCGGAGATCCTCTATCGATCTTTCTTCTACCCATCGGGGAGATTTACGAGTTGTATCTCAAAGTTGTACGTACTTGATGGTAAAAAAAATTATTAGAGCCGAATATAGTCATAAGAACAATGGTGCCAATGTCATGAATACTAAGTTCTTTATGCTACTTTGTCAAATTGGTTTTGTCGTTTTCGCTTTAAGTGAGTATCTAGATATTCGACTTGCGCTTTCTGACTATATTCTGATTAAATCATGGCTAAATCCTGAACAGATACGATGGCGAGGATGTGGTGAAGGTGGAGGAGTTAACCACTTCAGCAACTTTTTTTTGGTTAATATTTCCGTTTATTTTGTTTCTGTCGGTTTTGTTTGTGGCGGGAACAGATACTTCACTAGTTCACTGGTGACAATGGAATGGGCACTTTCACTGCTATTGAACAATCCCCAAGTTTTGGAGAAGGCTGAGCTGAAATTGACAAACGGGTTGGTCACCGCCGTCTAATTGCTGAATCAGATACTCCACAGACCTCCCTTATCTCCGCTGCATCATCAACGAGACAATGCGGATGTACCCAGCAGCCCCATTACTCTTGCCTCGCGAATCCTCAAAGGACTGCGCAGTGGGAGGCTTTTGCATCCCAAGCGGCACTATGCTACTAGTGAACATGTGGGCGATACAGAATGACCCCAGGATTTGGGCTGGCATTGGAGTCAATGATCCAGTGCTTTGATTGGGAAAGTTTGAGTCAGGAGATGGTTGACATGACCGAAGGCAGTGGACTCACCTTGCACGTGGTTCAACCCTTGATGGCTAAGTTTCGGCCTCGACCGACAATGGTCAACCTGCTTTCGCAAATCTGAATCCCATTTTGCTACAAGATTGCCTCTCGAGGCTGCAAGAAACTTGAAAGTGTTTCTTCTTTGCCGGATCAGTCGAGTTCCTCCTGCCTCTGTTGGTTACGCCTAGATATCAAGAACTTGGAACAAATGGCGCACGGTGCACCCATTTAAGATCATTTTCCCTTCTAGAAACGATTGTTCCTCTCTCGCGGTGTGTTCTCCGAATAAACCGAGTACCATACCACTGCCCTGGCCTATATGCTTTCACCATTATTACTCTCTCCTGCACACTCTTTCTTATTTTTATGCTGCACAACTTGGTGGTGGTCCTCTTACCCAATTCGAGATCTTGGCACAAACCCCAATTGATCTTTCGCTCTCTTCCATAGGAATTATCTTTATGTATCGCCTTTGTGTATATCAACATAAACGTATACTATATTTTACCAGAAAATGGTTAACCCATACAGGAAAACCATCTCTGGAAACTCAAATAGTACATGTTTTCTAGGGATAGAAATACAACAATACAACAGTGCTACGTGCACAAGAAAAAAAACATAACAAGAAACACAACCAATCTCTAGCTGTCTATTGTTGCAATGAAGCGTGAGCCATTCCCTAAATCCGAGGGGGCTATACGCATCATGCCCATAATTTGCTGTTCAAAATTTGACCTTGACTATATGACTTTCAAAAATGTTAGAGGCACATTGGTGTGGCACATCTCAGCCACACCCCTCTCACACACAGGTGGGATCCACTGGAACGGGCTCCACCTGCATGTGAGAGAAATGTGGCTGAGATGTGCCACACCTGATGCGTGGTTACGAAAATCATGCACTGCTCTCTTCTTTAGGAATATCTCTATATATAAACATAGTACTATAGTTTACCAGAAAAATGCTAACCCATACAGGAAAACCATCACTGGAAACTCAAATACATGTTTTCTAGGGGTAGAAATATGTATTGGCGTAGAAAAATGAAGCGTAAACCGAATAATTTGTTCTTCACACCGCCATTCCCTAAATTCAAGGGGGCTACGCATTATGCCCAAAATTTGTTCAAAATTTGACCGTGACTACATAATTTTATACTACTATCTCTCACTGTTTTGCCTTTGGGTTTAGACTTTATCAAATGTATTCCATTACTAAAATCATGCACTGCCTCCCAACACTTTTCAACACCATAATTGTAACCTGACATCGGCATTCGCAGCGTTTGTGGCGTCCATGGGCTTCTTGTCTCTTCCATCAATTCAACATTGTGTTCATGCTTATTTGTAATGTCAATAATTGAACTATTATACAACTCGAACATCAAGGCAAGATTCTCTCTTTGAATTTTATATTCATCGCTAATACTCCCTCTGTTCTTAAAAGAAAATTTCACTTCCACTGTTACAGAACTCTTCTATATTTTTTACAATAATTTATACTATATATTATCAATATTATTTGATAGATTTTAATAAGTTTTCTAAGACAAAAAATTTATAATTATTTAGGAGTACTAAATTATCACCTCCACCATTTTCCCCTCTTGTTGACCAAACCATGGCTGCTGCTCAATACCTCCTCTGCTTTGCTCTACTTGTAGCCTTGTACACATTCACTAAACACTGCCTTAACAAGATCAGAAACCTCCCACCGAGCCCTTTCCCGGCCCTACCCATACTCGGCCACCTCTACCTCTTCAGAAAGCCCCTCCAACGGGCGCTATCCGACATCTCGGCCCGTTTTGGCCCAGTACTCCTCCTCTACTTCGGCTCCCGTCCAGTCCTTCTGGTCTCTTCTCCGTCCGCTGCCGAAGAATGCTTCGGCAGAAACGACGTCGTATTCGCCAGCCGCCCGCGTCTTCTCGCCGGGAAAGTCGTAGGCGACTGCTACACCACCATGGCGTGGGCCCCGTACGGCGAGAACTGGCGGAAGCTCCGCCGCATCTGCTCTGTCGAGATCCTCTCGTCCCACAGCCTCCAACTGCTCGGCGGCATACGCGCCGACGAGGTCGGGTTGTTGCTCCGCCGGCTGTGGCGGAGTGGCGGAGATCAGGCGGTGGATATGAAGGCTTTTCTCTTCGAGATGGTGCTGAATGTGATGATGAGGATGATAGCCGGAAAAAGGTATTGATTGATTTAGGTGTCAATTTGTTGATGATTTTAAAAGGAATAGTCCCGTCTTGGATCAGGGGGCCGCCCTCTACTTGAGATCAAACAGGGGCACAGCAGGCTGTTGAATAGTCATGGCTGTGTGCCCTCGATTCGGGCGTCATCCCGAGCTGGGAAATATCATTTGAACTATTCACTGTTTAGATTTAGACACGATCATCTACCTGCAAAAAATCAAGTCAATCAAGCAACTACTGATTGAATCAAATATACTTGTGTATTTTTTAAAGGGCAGTGATTTTGTCACACCCTTTTTTGAGGAGGCGGGGGGCTGCTGTCCCCTTGGGAACAGCAGCGTCGCGGCTGTGCCCATTTTGGAGCCCACCCCGGTCTCGTTCCGATGATCGGAATCGTTCACTTTGTAGAGCTCGTCGAGTATTACAACTATGCAAAAAATCAACTTAATTGGATATCATTAAGTGCTTGATCGGAGCCCACATAACTCTCGGCCCATGGGTTACAGTGGATTTGATCCAGTGTTTCGGATCCATTCTTTTCAAAATAAAAACGTTCCGATCAAGCACTTAATGATATCCAATTAAGTTGATTTTTTGCATAGTTGTTTTACTCGACGAGCTCTACAAAGTGAACGATTCCGATTATCGGAACGAGATCAGGGTGGGCCCCAAAATGGGCACAGCAGCCCCCCCGCCTCCCTTTTTTGATAATGCCATACCTTGTAAGTGTGGTGCAAAAATACACTTGCACGGTGTGGCATTATTAAAAAATTGTGTGGCAATATCATTTCCCTTTTTAAATTGTATTTGTTGTTCATTTGCTTAAGAAAAATGTGATTTGTTTATTGGATCCAGATATCTATGATAGACTTGATTTTATATAGGATTATTGTATGCATCAAAGTCGACAAAGTAAATGGTTCAAATCATGTTTTTGAGCTAAGAACAACGCCTAGGCCCCCTTTGGATGGAGTAATTTCATGAGAAAAGAAAGGAAAAATTGTGGTTTCTTGAGAAATTATCCATTTGGATTGAACATTTTTTGTGAGAAATAAAGCGAACAGTACAAAAAGAAAATGTTTTGATTGGCTCTTCCCCTTTCTTTTCTCTTCCTTTCTCACCATCCAATCGCTTTTTAGGATTTACACACAACCCCCCAGTCCCAATCGTTTTTTTAGTATTGACCCCTGGTCCCAATCTCTTTTTAGGATTGATCGGTATGTTTTCTTCATTTGTGTGCCTTTATCGTACCTATTTTCATGACTGGAATGGTTTATATATGTTGGAGCTCATCGAGACTAAGTCAAAATTCATGTGACCATCAATCAACACATAATGCTACCTCTTGTAGGTTGTGTATTCGATTAGCCTCTTTTCCAATTTCAAACTGATTTACCCAACAAAAAAAAAAAACACACATAACGCTACTGTTTCTCCACAAAAGTGCAAAAAACTAGATCAGCTTGGAATGCGGGCGAGCCAGGATTGGAATGCAGCCCAAACTGTATTTCAAGGCATTCGTGCCTTAAAAATCTGACTTCTTTCGAACGATGGTGCTAGGCCCAAAGGGTAAGGCCTCGTGATGGTTTGTTGTTCACTTTTGCTGGATAAGGACTTAAATATTTCCTAACCGTTGTTAGAAAATGGATAAAAGAAAAGGAAAGGATTGAAAGGTAATGAAGGAACGAAAACAAACTTTATTAATCGATTTAACAAAGTTTGGGTACAAGGAAATGAAAGGAAATAAAATCTAGTCCGTGCTAGATTGAACGAGAAAGTAAAGACAATTGAAAGATAAATTGGGTAAGCCGTGGGCTTGATGGTCGGGGACCATTGCCAAGGCCTTCAAAACTGTAATTTATAGGCAGGAGCTTCAGGCCTTAAGCTGCTTCAAATGCTTCAATGCATGGCTCCATGTGGCTCTCTTGAGCTGCTTCAAAATACTCCAATGAGAGACTATTCTTTGACAAAAACGTGCCCTTTACTCCAAGGAAATGGTAAAGGCCTGAAAAACCCTTTTTTTCTTGCATAAAACTTTGCAAAATGGCAAAAGGTTTCAGCATCCAGGCTTTTTGAGCTGCTTCAACACTCAACCTACTACTTGAATGGACATCCTCTGGGCCCACCAATGCTGAAGACAGAGACTTCTCTAGGCCTTCCCACCATTATATTGGTCCCTGCATTTATTGTGGGCCCTTAATTCCTCTAAGCTTAATTTCTTATGGAAGAAGAATCAAGAAACAAAGGATCAAACAGACTTGGGTGAGCTACTTGTGAGCAGCTTGCTTAGATCTGCATGAGTCATTTGCCAGCAGCTCCAAGGGCTGCATATACGCCACTTGTCCTTAGCCTTGCTTCATGCTAGAGGATGGTGGCCACTCAGACCTTAAGCTGCTTGTAAGCAGCTTGCCCAGACCTGTCAAGCAAGAACATTCTAGGCCTTTAAGCTGCTTGTGAGCTACTTGGGCAGACCTACCAAGCAAGAACATTCTAGGCTTTTAAGCTGCTTGGGCAGACCTGCCAAGCAAGAACATTCTAGGCCGTTGAACTACTTGTGAGCAGCTTGAGGGCTTTTCCTGCCAATTAAAGGCCATATGTGACATTTTTTCAAGAAGTAGGCCCATCTATTACATGGGCCTAAGCTTGAGGAGCATAATAGGCCTCTTCTCTTTGTAAGCCATGTGAGCCCAAGTTTGGAAAGAAAATTTGGGCTTTAACTGATTTAGGCCCACTTAGAAGGCCTTATTATTTCTAAGAACTGGACTAGACCTAGATAAAATACTCAGATCTAGTGGGTCAACTCAAGTCTTCGGCCAATCTTGAGTTTGGGCTTGTGATAACGAAATTTTAGACATTAATTTGACCCAAGCCTTCGCAAAACTCAATTTATTCAATGGCTTCCAAACCGGCCCTATTTCGTGGGCAACTGGTTATAAGGCTTTTCAAGGCCAGAGACTGACTTTCAAGGCCACCTTTTAATCCATAAATTCATTTTTTTTGATTTTGGCCAAAAATGGGTGTAAACGCTACAAGATTTATCTCCATGTATTTTTTCCCAATATAAATGTTCTCTGTTATCATGTTGCTAGATAATCTCTCAGTATAATTTTTGTCATAGTTATGGTCCATGGAGGTGTAAAATATGAAAGTGTTCAATCGTCAAAGTGATCATACAAAAATCCCTCAAATGGGCAAACTTAATTTTTTTTTCACGTGAGATGTCTGTTACGAAAAGTGCATTGAGTCATATTAATGTAAGATGATCCATATCTCTGGTTGAATCTGCTCTCTTTTTATTTTACTTAAAAGCAACTCCAATATTGGCTTCAAATGTATTTTGGAAAATCACGTGCCAATTTAACAGCTTTAAAAATTACGTACTCCAACTAATTAATAGGTCAAATTCAAAACACTTTAAGAAAAATTTAATTAACATCTTAGTTTGTCACATGGCAAATTTGACATGAGAAGAGAAATGTTAAATACCACTTTAAGTAATTTACAATTTTGATGGAATTATTGCAGATGCCAACTTATCAAATTTGATATGGTTGGATGGAGATCCTCTATGGATCTTTGTTCTACCCATCAGGGAGATTTATGAGTGTACTTGACGGTCAAAAATTATCAGAGCCGAATATAGTTGTAAGAACAATGGTGCAGATGTCATGAATACTAGCTACTTTGTCAAATTGGTTTTTTCGTTCTTGCTTCAAGTTAGTATCTATACTCGACGTGCGCTTTCTGACTATATTATGATTAAATCATGTCTAAATCCCGAACAGATACGATGGCGAGGATGTGGTGAAGGTGGAGGATCTACTCCAAAGTGAAGGGTCAAATATGGGGGATTTCTTGCCCATTTTGAGGTGGGTTGGAGTGGGAGGAGGCTTTGAGAAGAAGTTGATGGCATTGAAGGAGAAAAGAGATGTGTTTGTGCAGGAATTGATAGAAGACAATCGGAGAAGAATGTGGGGTGGTAGTGGTGGTGAGGCGGAAGGGAAGAAGACGATGGTTGAGATGTTGTTGACACTGCAAGAATCGGAGCCTGAGTATTACACAGATCAGATGATCAGAGGCATCATGAAGGTAAGAATCCCCGCTCTATTTTCGTTCATTCTGGTCTACCATCTTACTGGCAGATATTTCTGGAAGCAATTTTTGCCATAAAAGAAGAAGAAGAAGAAGTGTGTGTTTTCCAACTTGTAAAACTTGAAGGCCCCATGGGTTTGAAGCCAAGAACTTATATGTGCAAACCAAAGCTCTAACCACTTCAGCAACTTTTTTTGATCAACTAACCACTTCAGCAACTAACATCCTTTAAACGAGGTTAATCTCTATTATAAAACAAAAGGGTGTGGGGACAAGTTGTTGGAACGGCTTAGATTGATTTGATCCAAAGGCTGTAGTGCATCCTCCCACTTCCCGGTTAAGTATCCATGGTTTTCATCTAAATCACACAACTGTCATCCCCTTCCAACAAGGATACGTAGTGCCGTAGGCACGGGTTAGCACTAGTTATTCTATATATTATTACAGCATTACATCATTTTCTACTTGCCCCATTTTGATGCCACGTGCTATATGTGATATGTCATTAAGACACTAATGTTTGAAATCAGTATATTAGGGAAGTATCTCTCTCCAAGGATTGATAAAGTAGAAATATTCTTGTTATTGCTCTAACTCATCTTCCTAGCCTCTTTTTCGAACAAAATAAGATGGCTAACCTTTTTCTTTATTGGCCCCACCTTATGTAGAAGAAACATATGTCTTGTAGCCCCCAATTTGATAATTGATAAAAAAGATGAATTATGTGATTGATGAGTGATTACAGTGCTCCTGGAGCACTGCCACATGGTGCTCCCAGACCCTTCTCCATCACACGATTGTGTGATGGATAAAGGCCATGGAACACCATCACACTCATATGTAGTGGAGAAGGGCTTTGGAGCACCACGAGGCGTTGCTCCAATAACAGTAGACAAGTTTTCATGATTGATTCCCTGAATTTAACTATTGCAAAATGGACCCAGAATATCATGTAAAAATGTGAGATTGTTATTGTTTCGTCAATGTTTCATCAGAATATGGATCCTGATCTATCTGTTGGAATATGGTAGTCTGTTAGAGAGTTAGTTTTTTTTTTACTGGAGTTAGAGAGTTAGTTGATCCCAGTTTTAGTATGTTATTAGTTTCTGCTGTACAAATTAAACTTCAGAACAAATTCCTGCAAACACACCACATTCCTCCTTCAATCCAATCCGTTGGGTTCACAGACTATGGCAGCGGATATTATTGGGCAAAATATATGGGAATCGGAAAGAATGGCTGCTATTTGAACATGTTATATTGATACGAAATCCTAACGTAGTATATTCCCCCATGCACAAAAGAAAAAGAAAAGAAAAGAAAAGGAACATGTCGAAACATAGAAATATGGTACCAAAGTGTAAGATAGTATGCTATTCCGCTCGTGTGATGTTTGGTCATGACATTGACCTGAAAACTCTCGTTTTTGGTCAAGGCGTGAATGCATTGAGGCGGGCATGCCATGACTTGTAGCGCCTAACTTTTGATGAAGATTACCATGAATCTTGACTTCTAACGTTAGAGCGATTGCGTGTGACCCAAAGGTTAAAGATCACAATGAGGTTCGTGGTTTGCCACATGGTTGTGGACTTAAAATTTCCTAGTCGTATAGGAAATGGGACGTAAAAACATGAACTTTATTATTCCGGGATAATAAAGTTTGATTACAAGAAAAATAAAAATCCAAACTACTTGATGAAGTGAGTTTGAATGGGATTTGAGCACGAGCTCCTCGATAGACTACTTTGCTGAAAGTAGGAAAGTGTTTGTAAACGTTGAGCTTTGATTGGTGTTGGACCCGTTTTTCATCTTGTAAACTTGTATTTATAGGCACAGCAGTAAACTGATTTAGGCCTGAATCTGAATTCTACTTTGCACCACAGGCTGACACGTGTCCCATGATGCTCCCTCTTTTCATACATGCGAGATAGTTGGCAGTTTTCTGGCAGTTGAGCAATCATGGGTGATGTGTCCATAACTCCCCATTATCCCTCTCTTTGCATGTATTTAACACATGACCAATTGACTTGGTCAATTGGCCTTTGATTTTGGAGGGAAATAACCACCTTGGCAGCAACCAAACCCCTAAGAACGTGGGCCGCACCTCATGGGCCAGATCTGCTCCTTTCTTCATGGGCCCAACCGTGGGCTACGTTCCCAAAAAATCATGGGTCGTCTTGTTATATGGGCTGTGTGTTTCTTGGGCCCAAATGTAATAGAAAACCCATGGCCCAATACATTTAACAACTAATCAACTACATAGCTTCGGCCCAATTTAATCAAAGAATTAATTAAATGGCCAATCACGGCTAGCCCAATCCGTGGTGCCAAAAACGGGTATAAACATAACCAGAAAATCATTTTAGTTCATGTGGAACGAGAAAAGCCTATTGTCTTGGTTTTTATAAATGCCTGGTCAAAAACTGAGATTGTGGATTCAATTACCTACTGCATTGAGTTTAAGCAGGTGAAAAATTCTTCTCTTTTTTTATGTTGAGCTAATACTTATGTTTAATTTTTATCTGTAGGTTCTGTTTGTGACCGGAACAGATACTTCACTGGCGACTATGGAATGGGCACTTTCACTACTATTGAATAATCCCCGAGTTTTAGAGAAGGCTCGAACTGAAATTGACATACAAGTTGGAAACGGCCGTCTAATCGATGAATCAGATATCACAGACCTCCCTTATCTCCGCTGCATCATCAACGAGACACTGCGGATGTACCCAGCAGCTCCATTACTGGCGCCTCGTGAGTCCTCAGAGGACTGCACAGTGGGAGGCTTTTCCATCCCACGTGGCACTATGCTACTGGTGAACATGTGGGCCATACAGAATGACCCCAAGATATGGGTGGAGCCGGGGAAATTCATGCCAGAGAGATTTGAAGGTGTTGAGGGGTCAAGAAATGGGTTTAAGTTTGTGCCTTTTGGGTCAGGAAGGAGGGCTTGTCCTGGTGAGGGTTTAGCACTTCGTATGGCTGGGCTGACATTGGGGTCACTGGTCCAGTGCTTTGAGTGGGAAAGAACGGGTAAGGAGATGGTTGACATGACCGAAGGCAGTAGACTAACCTTGCACAAGGCTCAACCCTTGATGGCTAAGTGTAGGTCTCGTCCGACAATGGTCAACCTTCTTTCCCAAATTTGAAACCCATTTTGGGTGTCAAGCCTACGTGAAAATCGGAAGTGGTTCTACTTTGAAGGATCGGTTAAGTTCCTCATGCCTCTGTTGATTACGTCTAGAACTTGGCTTTCTCTGCGCAACTATGTCCTTTGCAAAGAGCTTTACCGCCAGTCCATTTGTTCAGTCTCGTGTCAGCAAAAATTTCTGACTGCACATGTAGTGTATCTGTTGACAAATTGTTTATTTTTTTTTCTTAAAAAGGATTGGAAGACCGACCAATGTAGCTTCTCCACATGGGCATGACCAACGAGATTCCCACCCACTATGGAATGTGTAGTTGTTTATCGATAGGCAATCATCTCCAAGAATGTAAACTATTTTGTTAACCAATTTGTATTTCATCATCTCATGCTCGTAATGTCACGAAATTGAAATGTCAAATTAGGCGTGTCAATGGGCCGGATTTAATCTGAATCCGATGCTGTGCTGAGAGAAATGAGGTGGTTTTGGGAACCCCATGTGAAATGAGAAAGGTTTTTTGCGTGTAATGCTTTGGGTTGTTTTCGAAAATGCCTAGTCAAGAGTCTTAGATCAAGGTTTCAAATTTGGTAATGTATAGACTTTGAGCTATTGAAAAAGTCTTTTCATTTTTCTGTTGAGCTACTTTAGAAACTGGAGTATTTCGTTTTTATTTGTATCTGAAGGTTCTATTTGCTTCAGGAATTGATACTTCTGTTGTGGCTATGGAGTCGGCACTGTCACTTCTATTGAACAATCTCCAAGTTTTACACAAGGCTAGCTCAAAATTGACTTACAAGTGGGTTGTCTGATTGATGAATCAGACGTATCTGATCTCCCTATTTCTGCAGTATCATCGGCGAGACAATGCGTGTGTACCCACCAGGCCCATTACTAATGCCCCATGAGTACTCAGAGGAGTGCAGTAGGAGGCTTCCACATCCTGCGATGCACAATGCTACTGGTGAATGTTTGGGCCATACACAATGACCGCAAGATTTGGACAGAGCCGAGGAAGTTCATGCTAGAGAGATTTGAAGGAGTAGTTAAGACTCAAGAGATGGTTGTCCTGGGGAGGTTTTAGCACTTCGTACAGTTGGGTTGGCATTGCGGTCACTGATCCAGTGCTTTGATTGGGAGAATGTGGATGAGGAGATGGTTGACATGTCTGAGGGCACTCAAATCAATTAGTCCAAGGCTCAAACCCTTGATGGCTAAGTGTAGGCCTCGACTGACAGTGGTCAACCTTATTTCGCAAATTCGACACCCATTTCGGTAGATAATATTGCCCCTCGAGGCTACAAGAATCTCAGAAGTGTTTCTTCTTTGCTGGATCTGTCGAGTTCCTCATGCCTCTGTTGATTATGCCTAGATGGCTAAAGTCTAGAACTTGGCTTGTTCGGCTCCGCACAATTACATTTACGCCCTTTGTCAAAAACTTTTGTTAGTTGTTTATAGACTGCCTTTGTTTCTAGTCTTCAGTTTCTCAGCTTTTGTAAGTTGTGTCCGGAATTTTTTGTTCACACCGCGGTTCCCTAAATCCGAGTGGCCTACACATCATGCCCAAAATTTGCCGTTCAAAATTTGACCTTGACTACATAATTTTATACTATCTGTCACTTTTTGCCTTTGGGTTTAGACTATATCAAATGTATTCCATTACTAAAATCATGCATTGTCTCCCAACACCTTCTCGTGAAGAATTTTTTTTGCTGTTACGCATTCACATCTGGTCACTTCACGTGATGAATTTTTTTTGCTGTTCAGCATTCACATCTGGTCACTGCTTATAAACAAATATAAGAGACCAAGACTTACTGGCTTATAAATATTTTATGCATCCTGTTTTCTTTTACCTCTTCATCAATCCATGGAAGCCTCTTTGTTCATCTACTTTTCTCTGTTTCTCTCCTTCTGTATCTTGGCCGAACACATTCTTCACAAGCTCCGAAACCATCCCCCAACCCCCTTCCCAGCTCTACCCTTGATCGGCCACCTCCACCTCGTGAAGAAACCATTCCACAGAACTTTATCCAGTCTCTCCGCCCGTTACGGCCCCATACTTCTCCTCCAGTTCGGGTTCCGCCGCATCCTCGTGATCACCTCCCAATCAGCAGCTGAAGAATGCTTCACAAAGCACGATATCGTGTTCGCCAACCGTCCTCGCCTGCTCTCCGGAAAACACCTCGGCTACAACTACACCTCGATACTTTGGGCACCCTACGGCGACCACTGGCGGAATGTCCGCCGGATCGCTTCCCTGGAAATTCTCTCCTCTCACCGCCTGCAAATGCTGTCTCACATCCGTCTTGATGAGGCCCAGACTCTTGTCCGCCGCCTGTTTCGCATTTCCACTGCAAACCCAGAACAGGTGGCAGACGTGGAAATGAAGTCAGCCTTCTTTGAGTTCGTCTTCAATGCCATGATGAGAATGATTGCTGGAAAGAGGTACTATGGCGACGAAGTGGGGAATTCTGCTGAAGCAAAGATGTTTCAAGAGATAGTTGCGGAGTCGTTGCGATTGGCTGCGGAAAAGAATCTTGGGGATTTCTTGCCATTTGTTCAGTGGTTTGGGAGTAGTGGCATAGAGAAGAGGTATGTCCAATTACATCATAAAAGAGACAAGTTTATGCAGGATTTGATCTATCAGCAGCGTGATCAAGTGGGGTCTGATGAATCGTGTTTTGGTGAGAAGAAAAGGACCATGATTGAAATCTTGTTGTCTTTGCATGATGCAGAACCTGAATACTACACAGATGAAAATATCAAGAGCCTTATGCTGGTAAGAGACTTGTTCATCACCAATTCACTATGCAGTATGCACCGATGCCTGTCTGTTTTTTGCTTCTGGGATATGATTGTCTTGCTAAGCTATCCATCGAAAGTGAATGATATGTTGGATCACCGTTGGATGGTGATAAAGTGGGCCTCATAGTCGCTCGCTCAATACATTGTTGACACATCAATTTGTTTTGGACTAATTTTTGGTCCAAAATAGGAATGCTCTTTCTATGATTAAGATGATGTAGTTGCGATAGGAGCAATGTTGCCCATAAATTGGTCGAGACAATGCTCTTTCTATGATTAAGATGATCTAGAAGCGATAAGAGCAATGTTGCCTATAAATTGGTTGAGACTGACTGGGTCTTTCAACCGGAAATTCAAAAAGTTCGTGTCGGACGAACAAAAATTCAACTGAAAATGCAAGATTTGTCCCTATTATATCAATAATTAAATTGGCTTCACCTAATTTTCAGCTTGATTATTTTTGATGTCATGTATGTTCTGCTTTTACTGTAAAGCCTTCCTTCGGAAGGATACAATTCAGATGACCGTTTTGTGATGTAAAGACCTTCATTGTGCTACGCCAAATTGAAACTTGAAAATCCCAATTTCCTTGGTCCAAATTCTTAAGAGAAACAGATAATTTGGTTGTTTGTTAACTCGTCGTAGCTCCAATCTGCCATAGATTCCTTAGGCCTGTATTTTCAAACAATTAGCATATGAACTCCACTCTCTATTGATGTAGGTTCTACTACAAGCTGGAACGGAGACTTCAGCTGGAACTATGGAGTGGGCTATGTCAAACTTGCTCAACAATCCAGATACTTTAAAGAAGGCGCAGACTGAAATCGACACTCATGTGGGAGCAGACCGTCTGATTGATGAATCTGATCTTGCCGAACTTCCTTACCTCCGCTGCATTATTAACGAGACACTGCGGATGCACCCTCCAACTCCTCTACTCTTACCACATGAATCATCTGCGGAATGCACCATCGGAGGTTTCAAAATCCCACGCGGCACAATGCTGCTGGTGAACTTGTGGGCCATACAAAATGACCCCAAAGTCTGGGTGGAACCTAGCAAGTTCAGGCCAGAGAGATTTGAACGGTTGCAGGGCTCAAGAGACGGGTTCAATTTTATGCCTTTTGGGTCGGGGAGAAGGGGGTGTCCCGGGGAGGGGTTGGGTTTGCGCATGGTTGGGCTGGTATTGGGGACTCTAATTCAGTGCTTTGATTGGGAAAGGGTTGGCGAGGGACCGATTGACTTGACCGAAGGGACTGGAATCACTGCGCCTAAGGCTCAACCGTTGATGGCAAAGTGTCGGCCGCGTTCAAAAATGATGAAACTTCTTTCTCACGTTGGAGCCAGCCATGTCCCCTGAACCAGGGTAAAAATTCAGCTTAGTGATCGTCTTGCTATGAGATTCGGATTGTCGGATGCAGGATTTGAACTAGAGTTTGTACTGTCACTCCATTTATTTACCGATCTGTTTGTGAAAACTTTAACTTTGGTGTAGCTAGAGACAAGAATACTATCTATTGCCATGAATGTAAACTATTTTGTCAAGCGCAAACATATGTTATCAGAAATTGAATTGTCAAACTATTAACTGGAGATTCACTAGTTTCCTTTCACAACAACGTAGAATCTATGTTTTATCGGTGGGCATTATGTTTCCTTTTTTTTTTTAGTTATCGTCTTATATACGGTTACTTGTACGTCAACAAAGAGAGAGAACGGTTGATGCGCAGGTATGTAAGAAAGATCGACCTTTCTTTCGTTTGAATAATCACATTTCAGTTTGCACTGAGATTCAAAAGTTTCAACTTGACCCTTCTTTGTGTTGAGACTTGCTAGAATGCAAAAACTGCGAGTAATCGTGGCTTTCTCAGACTACTTTCACTTTCCAGATCTATTATTCCGTGTTCATTCATTTGCACGTACGATAAGCACAAGCACGATTGTATCATCCCTATTTATCTATATTGAGGTTGAACCATTAAATTTAATTGCATAAAAATTATATTTGTTCTCGCCAACTCATTTAAGTAATTTGGATAGTTCTTGAACCATTGATCCTCTTACTTCTTTATCATATACATTTACAATTTAAAAACAATTAAAAAAGAAGTGCACAACCCTGATAACATGAGCGGAAAAAGCTTGTTACTAAAGCATATCATGCTCGACTTCGACTTAAATACGGGTCTAGCAGTTGGTTATTAATGATGTTCTATTCATCAAGCTTGTTAAGTACATCAAAAATCACATTTATTGGGCATTGAGAACAGCCTCAATGAACATATTTGTATCGAATAAATTTAAGATAAATGTGCCTCAATCATATCTTTACCAAACAAAATAAATATTTAGGACCAATTTTTGAAACCGGGAATGAGCCCCTTGTTGGGGTCACAAATTCACAGCAGGCCCCTATATTTGTTTATTAGTAGTATATCCTTGTGGTTATAGCTATTTCACACTTTTTTATTTTAACTTCCAAAAAAGAATTATTGATTGAACGATAGCGACATTTTTACTACTTTTATAAAGCTCGACAGGCACGGTCACGACGTCCACAAATTGAGGCGTACCCCCGATCCAGGCTGATCCTAGGATTGTGATAAGGCACGTCATTATACGTCACACTTAATTATTAGATCCAATACAAAACACATTATGAAGGAAATTAAATAGCGGAGTCGGACATGACGGATTCGAAGATTTTGCAAAACAGTTCCCTGTAAAGCGTTTTAAAGCACATTCGGATCGTTAAAAACATTTTCAACGATCCGGATTAAAAACGAATTCTTTTAGAGAAAAGTTTACTCTTCCTTAATTATTCTCTGGAAGAGTTTGTTTTCAATCCGGATCAAAGATGGACGATCCAGATGAGTCGTACAAGGCGCTCTGTAGGGAGCTACTTTGAAACATCCAGATCCCGGACATGACATTCGAATCCCGAACACGACATCCGGATCCGGACACGACACGATACATTTGACAACGGTGGTGAGATGAATTGTTGGTCAACATAACTAAACAAAATCCATCTCTTCGGTTAGCAAGCAGCAATTTAATCAGTGGAAAGAGGAACCAAATTAAAATTACCGAACCGATGCTCTAATTTGGCCAACCTCACAAGGTGTCGCATTGGGGACGACCTGAGTACTGTTTATCAAATCACGAGTCCGGCCCTACTGCGGCAGCTCCCTCAAACGTGCGCCGTACTAAAGAGCGCACGATCTTAATCCTGACCCACCACCGCCGCCACCAGGCACCACCGCATCGAAACAGAAAATCTCCTGCGCCGTAGGTTCGACCTCCGCCATGAGCGCTGCGGGGGAGAATCCCAACGCGGACAGAAAAGACGGCGAGGAGGAAGACCGCCTCTTGTTGTCCTCCCCGCAATCTCGACCGTCGACGTCGCCCCAATCGGACGGCGGGGAGTACGAAGAGGAAGTCGCGTACGAGTCAAGCGAGAAAATCACGGTCGTCGACGTCGACGACTCCGCCGCAGCTGACGGCTGCGATTACTCGGTGACGCCGCCGTTCTCGTGGAGGAAGCTGTGGCTGTTCACGGGGCCAGGGTTTCTAATGAGCATAGCGTTTTTAGATCCGGGAAACCTAGAGGGAGATCTACAGGTAAGGATTGACCCAGGGGCGGATAAGTTCAGACGATCGCCCTATCATGTTTCGAGTTTTTACTATATAATTTTTGTAGTTCTCTTTCTAGAAGTTTTGAAATTGTATAAGTTCGCCCGCCCAATCAAGAGTTTTGGCAAACGTAATATTACTTTTAGCAATAAGTACTATGTTTTTCTTTGTAACTAGATAGAGAAGAAGACTGTATCTAACTATAAATATAGATGAGGATATCTTAGTCGGTGAGTTGAATAGGTTGATCGAAAATATGCATCATACTCATGGAGTTGAGTTTTGTTCACCCTCCACTCTTAAGAGGGTGAACATTACCCTCATTCCTATTGGTTGAAATGATGTGGATCTCACTTCAAAGTGATGTCATGTTTATCAAAAAGTGTATTGCATGGTAAGTATGATATCACTTTGTGGTGGGATCCACACTATTTCAATCAATGGGAAGGATGATAATGTTTACCTTCTTTTAAAGAGGATGAACAAAATTGCACTCATACTCATGGTGGATAGGTTGATCTAGTGTTCTAAAAGTTGGTTGCTGGATTTAAATCCGCTTAGGCGGCCGACTAGTGGGCTTCTAGGTGTTACGCACTCTACCAGTCAGCCCCTAGGTGCTAGGGTCCCCTCATCTGCTCGACTAATGCCTAGCGACTTTTAGAACGCAGGGTTGATAAAAAAATGTATATATCATACTCTTCGACGATTCCGCATCTGACAGCTGTGATTACTCGGTGATGCCGCTGTTCTCATGGAAGAAACTGTAGCTATTCATGGGGCCAGGGTTTCTATTGAGCATTGCACTTTTAGATCCGGGAAACCTAGAGGGAGATCTACAGGTAAGGACGGACCGAGGGGTGGATGAGCCTAGACGACTGTCCTATCATGTTTCAAGTTTTTATTAGAATTTCAGTTCTCTTTCCAAAATCTTTGAAATAGTATAAGTTCGCCTCGCCAATCAAGAGTTTTTGGCTAAGGTCATACAGTATTAGTTTTAGCAATACTTAATACTTTTGTAATACACTGTCTTTCTTTCTAGATAGATACGGAAGAAGATTGCATCTAATTATAGATTTATAAATATAGACGAAGATATCTTAGTGGTTGAATAGGTTGATCAAAAATATATATCATACAATTGTGGATAGGTTGATGACCAGTGTTTAAAAGTCTGTCTAGGCGCTGGACCCCGCCTAGATTAAAATCCGCCTAGGCAGCTGACTAGTTGGCTGCTAGGTGTTAGGCACCCGACTAGTCGGTCCCAAGGTGGTAGGTGCCACACCAAACCTAGCGACTTTTAGAGCACGTGATAAAATAGATATAGCATAATCTTCGTTGTAGTATTTTTATAATTTGTATAAGCAAAATTTATATAGCATTTCATACCATAAAAATACTCCTTAATGTTCATCAAGTCAACTTTGAAATTCTGTGTTCGTCCACAGGCGGGGGCTATTGCCGGATACTCGTTGTTGTGGTTGCTGATGTGGGCGACGGCAATGGGGCTGTTGATTCAGTTATTGGCAGCGAGGGTGGGGGTGGCGACGGGGAAGCATTTGGCAGAGTTGTGTAGGGAGGAGTATCCGTATTGGGCGGGGGTTTTGTTGTGGGTCATGGCGGAGGTTGCATTGATTGGGGCTGATATTCAGGAGGTGATTGGGAGTGCTATTGCAATTAAGATTCTTAGTAATGGGGTTTTGCCTCTTTGGGCTGGGGTTATAATCACTGCTTCTGACTGGTTAGTTTTCTTTGAATTCATTTATCTTTTTTTATTTTTTTTATTTTTTATATTGCACCAATTTAAGATTGAAGATATGGTAGATGGAAAACAGGCCAAGGTGACAAAAACAACCAGATGCAACAGTAAAAATAAGAGAAGATTATTGTTTTTTTTTCCCCTTGATAGTTGGGTGTATGGACCATGTCTCAGGGCCCTGAAATTAATGACCCATCAAACCTAACAAACCTCCAGTGGCCCAACTTCCCGAGCTTTGCAATGTTTAGTGTTCGTGGGATTTAACCTTGCGACCATCAAGGGATATACCCTTTAGTTAATGTCACATGCCCGTTTGACCAAACCCTTCTATTGTTAATTGGAATACTAGGGGAGAGCTTAAACCATCAAGGATGCTGACAAGAAATTATTATTGTTGTGAATTTTAGTGATGGTATTCCTCTTAACAGAGCATAATGGTGCAAAAAAGAATTTGGCTGGAGAAAAGATGGGGAAAAGAAGAGAATGATTGTGACTGCTGTTAATGGTTTGGTACCTCAAAGGATGACTAGCTGCACTTTAGTAATGAGAATGAAGAGCAAGAAAAGATATGTGCTCTTCATTGCTTGCAATCTGAAAGAACAAATAGCTTAACTTTGAAGAAATGAAAATTCAATGGTGTGGGTAAATAGGATCCTTTTTCTATTGTTTATGTACCAAGTAACCAAAATAACATATCGACATCAAAATTGGTTGATTTCTACTTATAGTTGTTCCACTGCTCTGCATAGAAGTAACTTAGTTTTCTGAATTGTTTTTTAGCGGACATTTGATCATTCAGTCTATGCTGCTTTAATTCTTGTTACTTGTAAGACATTGTTAACTTTCAGTTAAGTGATAGATGTCCCAACACAATGAGTTTCAGTGTTTTGCCTTTGCAATCTTCCACTTCTTCATGGAAATCTACAGCTACTATTCAGTGCTCATTCTGAAACCTGCTTTCTTTTTGGAAATTTGATTGCTTCTGTAATGTTGAAAATAAACAAGTTCATTGGGTTGACAGGGTGTGTTTTCTTTTTCCATCGTGAACAGTTTCATGTTCTTATTTCTGGAGAACTATGGAGTAAGGAAATTAGAAGCTGTTTTTGCAGTTCTTATCTCAACTATGGCACTATCATTTGCCTGGATGTTTGCTGACACAAGGCCCAGTGGGAAGGAACTTATGTTAGGTGAGAAAATTATTTTGTTTTCATTTCGGATTCTCCTTCTAACATTCAGAAAAGGTCATGATTGCTGTTTTTGAGGGTAAAACTGAATTTGTAGGTCTTTTGGTTCCGAAACTCAGCTCAAAAACAATTCGGCAGGCTGTCGGAGTGGTGGGATGTGTTATAATGCCTCACAATGTATTCTTGCATTCTGCTTTGGTACAATCAAGGAAGATCGACCCTGACAAGAAAGGACATGTCCGAGAGGCACTCAATTACTACTCAATTGAATGCTCTGTGGCCCTTATTGTCTCCTTCATGATCAACTTGTTTGTTACTACAGTATTTGCTAAAGGATTCTATGGAACCAAACAAGCCAACAGTATAGGGCTTGTAAATGCAGGGCAGTATCTTGAAGAAAAATATGGTGGAGGGTTGCTCCCAATTCTGTATATTTGGGGCATTGGGCTATTGGCAGCTGGGCAAAGTAGTACCATAACGGGCACTTATGCTGGACAATTTATCATGGGAGGTTTCCTTAACCTTCGATTGAAGAAATGGTTGAGGGCATTGATCACACGAAGTTTTGCTATTGTGCCCACTATGATCGTCGCTCTTATATTTAATAGATCTGAAACTTCACTAGATGTATTGAATGAATGGCTTAATGTGCTTCAGTCCATTCAAATTCCCTTTGCACTTATCCCGTTGCTGACCTTGGTATCTAAGGATCAAGTCATGGGAGTCTTCAAAGTTGGACAGACTCTGGAGGTAAGTTGTTATTCTTTCCATTGATGTGCACAATCGGTTATTCTTTCCATTGATTTAATAATTGCTGCTTGGTGAATGGCTTATTAACCTTCCACAGAAAACATCATAACTTAGCTTTCCTATGTTTAGACTCTGATATTTGTGCAATCATGCTTCAAGGAACTATGACGCTCATACAGAATTAGAGGATGGCATGCAATAATTAACTTTTTCTGTCAACTTATCAATCATTTAGTGTTTTTGGCGTTGACTACGACTCTACGAGTATTTGTAGCCATGTATCGGAATTCTGGCTCCTTGTGCCTTTTTCTATTGGCAAGATGAAGCTATGCATCCTCTAGAAAGGATATCACAGAGGAGGGAGAAAACGGAATGTGTGTGTAAGCATCGCTGTATAGGAAGCAAAAGCTGCCAAGAGGTCCAAAGCCTACAAATATGTAATTGGAAAAGAACACAAAAAGCAGCTGGCAAGATGTCAAGCTGCCAGCAATTCCACCAATGATCATCGCATTCCTAAACCATTTATTGGCTATAAGTGGTTAAGGGCAACTCTAATTTCTGATCTCTCGACTTTATTTTATTGTGCTGTACAGGCTTGTGTGCTTCAATGTCTTTAGTGTAGTTGTTCTTTTAGTAGTCAGCTGCCTATGCTTGTTATCATTTTTATCCCGGGCTTCTAGATATTGTTTTGTGCCTGTCTACAAGATTCAAATAGAAGCCCAAGAGAAGCCCTTTGAAATCACATATGCATGGTGATGCTTAGCGATGATTATAAGAAATGTGATTCTAAAAAGGCGAGACTTGGAAGGTAGAGAGACCCTTTTAGAAGTCACAAAAAGGTGATGTAGTGGTTTTTATGGGACGATTTCTCAACTAGAGGGGCCACCAAAGGGTCTCTCCCCTTCCGTCCAGTGGATAGATAGAGACGAGCGAGCTTGTTTTGGGTTTTCATGTCGTCAAAACTTTTGAAACATGATTCATCAATTGATGCATTATGGGAAGAAAGATGTTCAAGCATTCATGTAATATTACTTTGGCTTTGGAGGTGATACATTTGTATTGGATGCTTCTCCGCCATGTAGGGCTGCAAACGAAGAGCTGTTTGCGATCAACTCGAGTCTCTGCTTGTTAAGGCTCTGCTTGGTTCATTTAGCAAATGAGCCGAGCTCGAGCTAACTGTAGCTCGGTTCATTTATAGGGGGGCTTATTTAGTACTCGAATCGAATTTGAGCTCTCAAAAACTAATCGAGCTCAAGCTTGAATATTCAGGCTCGAGCTGAGTTCTAGCATACTGAATTTCAAACGAGCTGACCTTGAACATCCTAAAGCTCAAAAGCTCCAAAATTATACGCCCGTTCGTTTCGCTTTGGTGTTTGCCCACAGTCTTCTTCCTTGGCAGCAAAGGGATGATCCAAAATGTCTAACAGCTTAATTGGTGCTAAAAGGTGCAATGCCTGAATCCCTTGTATTCAGGATTGTGTCTGTCTATAGGTCATAGTAATTCTTGTTCGTTCCAAAATGCTAAATTGTCTTCATACTTTCTTAAACGTCATTCGTAATTGTTAAGTCTTGGTGTAAGGTTATTATTGTTGTTTGTTGCATAAGCCCACGTTGCATGTACATCATGTGAATTAACTTGAGTCGCAACTTGTGTTACAAAGTGGTTCTAACTTCTGCATTACCAGGCTTTACCCAAGATTTGAAAATTGCTACCCGTTTCTGTTCTCTCATACTGTTTATTTTTTTGTTGCAGAGGGTTGCTTGGACAGTTGCTGCCCTGGTAATTGTCATCAACGGGTATCTCTTGCTGGATTTTTTCATAGCCGAAGTTAATGGACTGCTATTTGGGTTTGTAGTCTGCACTGGGACTGCTGCTTATGTGGCGTTTATTGTATATCTTATTTCATACGGTGGTGGCCTTCCTTCCAGTTTGTTCAACCTAATACGAACCAAGGGTTTAGGGTACACCAGGACTTGATCTGACAGAGATTCGTGTAGACTTGGAGAAACTTCAGAATATTGAAAAACCTTGTCCGCAAAAGCTTTGCCAGAATGCACGCAGGCTGGTGGTGTGCTTGGTCGGAAATAAAGAATTCACATCTAACTTCAGAAGACGTTTTACACATTTAACAGTGAGTATACAAATTCAAATGTCTTAGGCTACTGATTGGTTCCTCACTTTCTGTGCGAAGTGGAGCTAAACGAAGTTGAGATGGATACTTCCATTGCTATATGCACCTATAGGATGGAGGAAAACACGTTTATGCATTTGTGGAGATTTCTCTACTGCCATTGTAAAGATTCATACTGCCATTGTAAAGATTCATTCATAGGAGTATTTTATTTATTCACAAGGAGATGCAGAATGATATACTCAATAGTCTTCCATTATGTAGTTACTTGTTACTAGTACATAGTATTTTTTTATAATGTAGTCAAACTATCAGTTTGTGATGCTCTATCTCATACATGATTCTGGAATTTTGTCATCCTGTTATCAGAATTAAAGTTTTGATCTTTTCCTGTCCGGACAGGTGATGAATTTGATTGTAGCTTCTTGGTACATGTAACTCTTTTCATTTAGCTTTTTCAATTGGCAAAATGACATTTTCTCATGCAAAATTACCCTTATGCAAATCCTATATTTATTCTTTCCAATCTACAAAAGATCGGTTGCATTGCCTTTGGCACATCACAAGTGTATTTCACCGTAGATATGGTGGGCCCAGAGCACAGGCGTTATCGTGTGCTCTAAGCGCTAGCAGTGCCAGACGGTTAAAGAAACTTGACATAAACACTTGGTGGTTGTATTTGTAGTTTCTCTGGTTTGATCATGGATAGAAACGAAAGAAAGAAAAAAACGATAAGCAAACTAAAATTGTAATGAAGTAAAAATTCTGAATTCATTGCTTTAATTTTTAGTCCAAAGTGCTATGGGGTGGTGTTCTAGTTGGACCTCCTATGCTATATCTCTAGAGCTGGGCTGATTCCTTACCTAACTTTGCAAATAGGGAACTATATTAGTGCTTAGCCGGCTGTAGTCGACCGTTAGGAACTACCACGGCTAAGTATGTCCGGATGAAGGAGAAGGGAAGTATGTAACTAAGAGTGGATATTGGATAATGTAGTGGGGGAAAATATCCGAAGGTTCAGAAGGTTCGGATGGGTCATGAGAGACGCGCTTTGTTGATCTTAGTCGTTTAGTTGTCTCAATTCATCTATATCCAGAGGAACCCTGACACATCACTTGTACGTGTTGTCCGAAGAATAACGTGAATCGAGGAACCGTGCCGAGCTATAAAGTAATCGTCGAAGGATGTTGTACTCGTTTCGTTCGGATAACTTTATTCGCTCGGTGAATTGTTCCATCCGTTGTTGTCCGTTTCTTCGGCCTTGAAGGCTTCGCTCGGGAACCGCCATTCCAGAATCTTCTAGAAGCTTCCAAAGATACGTGAGAGAGCTTCTTTGATAAGCGAAGTGACACCTCTGATTGATTTGACCCCTCTAGCTCTGACTAGACGGCTCCTCTATCCCCAACAGGCGGCATTCATTTAATGTCTCTGACTCGTGACGTCATCCGAGCGTGGCTAAGCACGTGGGAGGCAGGGGCCAGCCTGTTGAGCATTCAGAAATCTTTGCCTATCAATAGTGGAGAACCCCCACCTGGGAAGGGGTTAAAGTTCTTCTAAGCATATACACTTCTTTCAAGCATATTTTCTTACAAACTCTTCCTTTCTCTCATATATTCTAACTAGCTCATCGGAGCATCTTCCCGGAGGAACTCCCCCCCTCCGGTCTTGCAGGTGCACGAAGAACTTTGCGGTCCAACCAAATCACAGAAGAGGATCAAGAAGGTCATTGAGAAATCAGCCCTCCACAGATAATGATGGCGTATCTCTTATAGGGTTTGTACTGTACCTCATTTAGGGAGTTAAAGGAAGCTTGTGTTGAGCATGTGCCGTCGTGCTCTATGTAACGTCACGAATAATTGCCTCTAGTCTAATGTCATTCTTGGCGATTGCCTAGTAACCACGCTGTTGCGGGAGCATGTGACAGAGCCACGTGGCCTAAACCGGACAACTCACGATGTAATCCTCCGAAGTCCGATCCGACACCTTGGCCCACCCATGAAGCCCCCGGGCCACATGGTCACCAATGGACGTCGGCTGTCGAGTCCAACTACCACTGGGCTTCTCGCAAATCGGGTCCATCGGGCGGCCCAAATAGTCGACCCGAGCCCATTACAACTTTCAAAACTCCCAACGCCTCCCAATCGATAAAAGTTTAGCTTCTTAAATTAGGTAAAAATGCTGATGGAGAAACCTCTTTCTAGCCAACATTACTGCATGGCATGGCATGGCAATCCATTGGTCGGTCCTCCACAAAAGTCGAATTATTTCCTCCATTAATTCTTCTCTTCGTCCCTCAAAATAGCCTTTTCTCAAATCAAAATCCCACTGCATTCTCCCAAACATCAATCTATCTAGCTCGACAATCTCAACAGGTTGAAATTTGAAACCCTTACCCGAAGCAAATCAATCGATTGAAATTTCGATAGTCTTATCAAAATTCTAGTGTAGATGAATAGAAAGAGAAGAAGAAAACCAAGAGTTTGGAAAAAAATTTAAAAAAAAAAAAACAGGGGAAAAAACAGAGCAGCCGAGAGGCCCGAGACAAATTATACAATGAGCTCTCCTCCGCGGGACAACAATGGCGAAGCAGCGAAAGTTGACGAAGCCGCCGACCTTCTCTTGTGCGATCTACCGTCGCCGCCGTCATCCCGAGGCGGCGACATGCTACCCGTGTACGTCGAGGCCGCGGACGACGGCGACGCGGTGGCGCCGCCGTTCTCGTGGAAGAAGATGTGGCAGTTCACGGGACCGGGGCTGCTGATGAGCGTGGCGTTTCTTGATCCGGGAAACATAGAGGGGGACCTGCAGGCCGGGGCGATCGGTGGGTACTCGCTGCTGTGGCTGATGATGTGGGCCACGGCGGTAGGCCTGTTGATCCAGTTGCTGTCGGCGAGGCTCGGGGTGGCGACGGGCCGGCACTTGGCGGAGCTGTGCAGGGAGGAGTACCCGTATTGGGCCGGGATTTTGTTGTGGGTCATGACGGAGGTGGCGTTGATCGGGGCCGATATACAGGAGGTGATTGGCAGTGCCATTGCTATTAGGATTCTGAGTCGCGGCGTTTTGCCTCTTTGGGCCGGTGTTCTGATTACGGCTTGTGATTGGTACGTGTTCTGGGTTTTCCTACAGGTGCTTGTTTGCTTATCCTCGGTTCTCTCTCTCTCTCTTTTTTTTTTTTTTTTAAACAGCAGACAATCTCATACTCATATTGAACAAAAAAACTGCCCGGAGGCTACGAACGCCCAAATCCTGGAGCCCTCCGTTGGGTAACAAAACCACAACATTCGGCCATCTTTATGGCTTGGGAAGGCACTTGCCAAGTACATGAAAACTTTGGAATAAGCACCTGTATTTCCCAAGTAGGAAGGAAGAGGAGAGGGAAAGTTGAAGAGAAATTGGAAGAAAAGTTGAATTGGAATTTGAAATTTTGCCTTCGGGAAATTTTAAAACTTTCTCTTCCTTTCCACTTGTTTTCACAAGTTCCAAACATATAGCCCGGAACCCTTCCACTAATATTTCCCATTAGCAGTTGGGCACACACGGACGTGTGTTGAAGTGAGTTTTTGAAAACATGGGATAGAGGAGTGGGATAGGAAAGTGGGGTAGTTGAGCGTGAGTGTTTGCACTTCTTTGCTCCTAACCGTTAATTTATGGAGTAATAATAAAAACACGAAGACAAATCAACATGTTAGCATTATAGATTCTCGTTAATTGTGTTGTTATTCGTTTGCCTATATAAACGCATTGAATATAGTGATTCAGAATCAAGTAATGCAACACAAATCGTTTCTTTCCCAAAAAATCTAACAGAACATATGCTTCAATAAATTTGCTGTCCAATACTTGCATTGCTCTTTGTTTTCTTATTTTTCTTAAAATTTGGAGATGGAGGCTCATTCCATCATCCTTGATTGTCTTGTTTTACTCAATGTGGACAGTTTCTTTTTTCTATTTCTTGAGAACTATGGAGTGAGAAAAATAGAGGCTGTTTTTGCTGTTTTCATCTCAATGATGGCGCTAGCATTTGCGTGGATGTTTGTCGATACAAAGCCTAGTGGAAAGGAACTAGTATTAGGTCAGAAAGCTCACTATGCCCTTTGATTGTTCATTTCTTTACTTTTGTTACTGTATGCCATTCCGATTCCATCCGTGAGTAATAAATCCAACTCAATCTCTCTTTTCAGGTCTTTTAATTCCGAAACTAAGCTCAAAAACAATTCAACAGGCGGTTGGAATCGTGGGTTGTGTCATCACGCCTTACAATGTATTTCTACATTCTGCTTTAGTACAATCGAGGAATATTAACCCTAAGAAGATTGGCCGCGTGAAAGAGGCTCTCAAATACTACTCCATTGAATCCTCAGTCGCCCTTCTTGTCTCTTTTGCTATCAACCTATTTGTCACATCTGTCTTTGCTGTTGGCTTCTACGGCTCTAAACATGCTAATAGCGTAGGCCTAGCAAATGCAGGGGAATATCTCCAAGAGAAATATGGTGGAGGATTATTTCCTATATATTACATATGGGGAATTGGGTTATTAGTAGCAGGGCAGAGTAGCACCATAACGGGCACATACGCCGGCCAGTTTATAATGGGGGGTTTTCTTGATCTTCAGTTAAAGAAATGGCTGAGGTCGTTGATATCGCGAAGTTGTGCAATTGTTCCAACAGTGATTGTGGCCCTTGTTTTTAAGAGATCCGAAGCTACGCTGGATGCTCTAAATGAGTGGCTTAATGTGCTTCAATCTATGCAAATACCTTTTTCACTCATCCCTCTTTTTACCTTGGTGTCCAAGGAGCAGATCATGGGGGTCTTTAAAATAGGACCTGCTCTGGAGGTAACCACCTAATTTCACTCTTACAGTATTTCAAATGCACTATGTAGTTGTTTTTTCTTTGAAACAAAACTATCGACAATTGATTGTGCATTTGAAATCCACATGAGAGGAACTCTTGTTATATTTTGCAATAGAAATGTGCTTTATCTGCGCATAACGGTAGCTATCTGGACCTGCCCCGAGTATGAGTTGTCTTACTAAATGGAAGTGCTTGCTTATATGCCTTCACTGCATATTCAAGTATTTGTCTGGGGTGCTGTGAAAAATCTAGATATTCTACTAAAGTTTCATGTGATCTATGAAGTAACAAGTACTTTGGTATCCAAAATAGTAGAGAATAAGGTCTATCACATTGTAATGCGATGGAGTGTCCGAGAGTCTTCACCGTTCGGAGAGATCCAAATAGGCAGGGGATTAAGTTCTTACCTCCCACCTTAGAAGCACAACTCTCGTTAATTAAGCTTTCTCAGTGAAATCTGGTTATCCTTTGTCAATTAGCAATGCTTCTTGCGAATCTCCTTTGTTAACTTGGCTATGGCGTTCAGGCAATATGGAGAGGAGAACTTTGTTTGGCAAGCTATATGCCCACTAGCTGGCAATGGCTTGGACTTTTTCATTAAATCTGCTTGCTTCTTTTCGTTTTATGTTTCCTTCAAGTTTCTATGATGCACATAAAGATTACGTTTCGTAAAGATTAGTGGCATTGCCTAACACATTGTCGATACTTGTTGCTCGAAAACAGCTGCCTGCCTATTCATTCACTTTGTTGATCTTCGTTTTTGTAGAGGGTCGTGTGGACCGTGACCGCCCTAGTAATGGTGATCAACGGGTACGTTTTGCTGGATTTTTTCCGTTCCAAGATTAACGGATTTATGCTGAGTTTTCTGGTCTGCACTGCGATTGCTGCCTATACAGCATTCATTTTGTATCTAATTTCATTCGGTGTCACCCGGCCCTATTCCTGGTTTAGACTGACACGCTCCGAGGGATACGAGCATGCCAAGAATTAAGTCAATGAATCTCCATGTATGATCGAAGAGGCCACAAAATTTCGTAGTATCTTGTGCATATAATCCTTGTACATTCACATAGTGAGTATAAATTTGAAGTTTTTCTTTTTATGGTTCATGATTATTATTCTTACATCCGGGTGGAGATGGTTCCTCCAAAGGGATTGTAAAAGCTTCATTATACCTTTTTTTGTTTTCAAATAGATGTAGAGTTCATGAACAATTTTTTGTTCTCTCTTAAAACGGTTACAGGTAGATTAATTATTCTTTCATGGAGTTTTTTTTTTTTTGTACCAGGAATACAGATGAAATGAATTTTGCAATATTATTTTTGTCCCACGAAGTCTGTTAAATCAAATATACTGCAGCAGAGTAAATTGAACTAAAGCTTTTTATTCTGCAATGAACTTCTCTATGTATAAGCATGTTATTGGTACAACTCGTAGGGGTTGTATTTGCATCTTGGTGTCGTGGAGACAAATAGCGAAAAATGTAAATAAAATGAAATGGAACAAGGTTTTCTTTTTTTTTTTTTATTTAAAAAAAAAAAGGGAACTGATCATTTAACCAACTGCAATTAGGTCGCATGGCAACACCATAAACACGAGCCTCCTTCACCAGGTACTTCGCATAAGCTTTTGCTCGTGGAAGTGATAACCCATGTATTTTGTTCCTTATGGGAGTTAAACTATAGAGACTTGTATTTGCAAAGCATTTACATTAGCCATGTCCTCTGGATTGAAAAGAGTTAAATTTCTTTATAAAAGTGTTAGGTACAAAGAAATTTTATCCGAAAGTCTAATCATAAAATAATGCATTTTGGGTGATTTTCGGGTAAAATTTCTTTGTACCTAGCAGCCTTCTCTATTGTTTGGTAGGTTAAGAAAATGAAAAACGAAAAGACCACCTGATTGCCAAGAGAAAGAAACCCCCTTTTGTTAGGGCGTGGCTATTCGCAGCCATTTATTTTCTTCCATAGCCCATTAAATTTTTTTAATTATACTCGACAGTTAGTTATCGAAATTGAGATACATTTTCAGCATCCAATTACTGAAATATAATATTTTTTCACCAGCTATTTATCGAAAATGTATGTTCGGCAATTGTTTACCGAAAGTTAAACATATTTTCGACATGTAGTTACCGAAATATAATCTTGTTTTCAGCAGCTATTTACCGAAATATTATATATGATTTTCAACAACCATTTATCGAAATGTAATGGATTATGGGAGAAAATAAAGAGTTGCGAATAGTCTTGCCCTTTTTTTTGTCTGAGGAAGGGAAGGGACTTAACTCAAATATTTGGAGAATTATCATTTTGATCCCTTGTACTTGGAGCGAAAATCATTTGGACCCTCTTAACTTCAAAAACCCATACTTACACCCCCTGAAGTTGCGCTAGCAACTATTAGGTAGCCGTATTTTCTGAAAATAACATAACTACCACTTTTAAGTACGTACTTCATCTTTGGAAAATGATTTTAACACTCCCTTTATAATCTACACTCTTTTTTTTTTTTGTCTTTACCCATGTGAATTTACAATGTTGTCTTTGGATGTGTGAAAAAGTGTATTGAAAAAAAAGCAACATAGTAAATTCAAGTGAATAAAGACAAAAAAAGAAATGAGGATTGTAAAAGGAGGTGTGAAAATCACTTCTTTTGTTTGGTCAACAACGAATACTTAGATAATTAATAAGAATAAGTCTGAGGTATTTAACCCCTACAAAATCTTCATGAAATTGAAATGACAAACAAGACAGAACATCAATAAAGAACTAATCCAAATGGGTGATCAAAAGCTGTCTTTACTCTTTAGCCAAGACGTGGGGACATTTTTCCGCCTCCCGAAAATCATTTCTTTGTCCTATTAGGTTATCGAGGCAGTTCCGGAGACACCTAAAAGAACATCTAAAAAAATACCTCAAATCTCAATCTTATAGTTTCCGATCAAATTTTGATAATTCAAACCGTTTAATGTGTTTAAAACATGTTTTTAAGCATATCCGCAAGAAATCAGCTCAAAATATGACTGGAATGTATCTCATCCAAACAATTTTTCATAAATGTCTATATATATTGTGAATATTATTTTGGATTACCTTTTTAACTTTGGTTCATAATCCCCCATCTGGAATTCTGGATCACCACGGCCATGTATAGATTACCTCCACCAAATTCCTACAGCCATGCACCAAACCCCAAAACCCAATCACCTCTTAGCCCCCCACACCCACACCCACACCCACACCCACACCAAAAGAAACACCTTCCTTGGCCAAGACTGATTTCAAGTACTACCCCATCAATCTTCTTCCCTTGAGATACAAACCCACCATCAGTACGCCACAAAAATTAATAAAAAATGTCAACTGTCTATTTTTTTTTTCTCATACAAACGCGATCTGTAGCACGATTTGTCTAATAGTCTTTCAATGACTTCTACAAAATGAATGATTCAGATTAATTTATTTGGATCCGGAATGAATCCAAAACAAAAACAAAAACTGGCGCAGTCTTGTTTGTTTAAGGGTCTTAAAATCTCTGGGCATGGTCTTCAATAAATATCTCTCTTCACTTATTACTCTAAAAAATCTCCTTCAAAACCCAAAACGAAATTGATGACAACTGGAGTCGCTGGACTGTTATCAAACTGGAGGATAACTCTTAGTCCCAAAGAACACCTCCCTCGGCCATGCACCAATTAAGAACACCTCCCTCGGCCACAACTGCTGCTCACGCTACTCCGGCCATCACTCTTTTTCTTCTTTTTTTAACAAACCCACCATCACTCCACAAGCATTAAAAAAATCCCTCCAGCTCCATTTTGCCAAACATAAAGGAGACAATGCAGCTCGAGAAAAACCTACGGCAGATCGAAGTTCCGATAATAATTTAAGATTCTTGCTTACGTGAATAGAAAAAACAAGAAGAAAAAGAAGGGCTTGAAAACTGTAAAGTAAGCACAGAGAAAAGGCAAAGGAGCCGAGACGATTATACAATGAGCTCTCCCCCAAGGGTAGACAACGCGGATGACGCACCGACCAATGAGGAAGCCGCCGACCGCCTCTTGTCCGATCTACTA
>BPLS01000475.1:0-35088 GCA_019656275.1 Rhododendron kiyosumense | reverse complement strand
TCGCATCCGGCATCCGGAGGCGATATTTTACAAGTTGACGTCGAGGCTGTTAGTAATTTGTTTTAATCAACGGGTATCTGTAATCTTAACGTGGGGAGATTAATAAGTATTTAATATCATGGAGCTCGTAATATAATTGAGATAAGGACGGGAGTGCAATTATAATTCTGTAGTGGGGTGAATTATAATTAGTGAAATAAGAAGTAGAATCCTGGTGGGATTAGGTTTTCTTATTTACACTGGGAGCCCTGACTTATTACTCCTTAGGTCCCTATCGTAGCCCTATATATATACGTTATGCTCTCTAGGTCAGATTGATGTTTTTCTATTATTCAGAAAATAGAGGCAGACTTAGAGAGAGCAAACAGATCACGAAAGAGTCCACACTCGGTTCGTGTTCTAGACGTGTGGGGAATACGGTAGAAGATCGTAAGGTACGGTCGAGCAGTATTCGTGGTTTATAGCAAGACGTGCTATAACAAGTTCAACCAGCGTTCGTGTCGCAGGGAGTTGTGGTAAAACCCTAATTCCGCCTTGTAGGGTTTTTATTTTTGTTGTCTAATCTGTACGCGTCATTACTGGGTCTTGGGGATTCAGTTTCCCAACAGTGGTATCAGAGCCGGCTGTAATCACGCGTATGGATTAAACAGGCCATGTTGTCCGTTAGTTATAGATGGTAGAACGTAGAACTGTGCTAACTCTGTTTTGCAGCGTTCTTATCCAGCTATTATGGTCACATGATTTTTGTTGATTTTATGTGATTGGATCCCACGATAATTTTTTTTTCGTGGTTATTGTTATTTATTGGGTACCATGATTATTTTTCGTGGTTGTAATAATTAACGTAGCATGTGTTATTTATTGGGTGCCATGATTATTTTTCGTGGTTGTAATAATTAACGTAGCATGTGAACTCCAATGGAGGCATAAGATCAATGTTTGTATATTTTTTCGATTGTAATAGCATTCGACAGTTATTTGGAGATCGAAGATGGAAGATACAAAAGATACAAGTTGTTTGGCTTGCAACAGATTTTTTCCAGATTCGTAGGGTCTGATTGCAGGGCTGTTTTGACCCAGTAAACGTTGAAATTAGGAAATCTGTTCTTCTCAAAAGTTGTAGATAATTGAATTTGGAATCCAACCCAAGTTGAATCACTTCATTTGGAGATCGGATGAGGAAGATATGGCCAAAATACTGAAGGCTGTGCAGTTTACGCGGGAATATGTCAAATCCGAATTTTCTTACTTAAGCACGGTTGGATTTTGGTTTCCTTAATTGATTCAAAGTATCTAAACCTTCTACACAAGTATAGTTGAAGGATTTCAAGTTTGGAAAGATTGCTTAAGGATTTCAAGTTTGGAAAGATTCCTTATTACTTAAGGATTTCAAGTTTGGAAGGATTCCTTATTGCTCAAGGATTGCATCTTTGACCATAATAGCTGGATTCTTTATCTTGTGTTTCCTTACTATTTATGTTTCTATATTGTTTGCATATGTGTCAGTTTACCATATTGGGACAACGTGGTGATAATTGGCTTTGACCTAGATCACAGTTTTGCAAACTCGAAAATTTTGATAACCCTCACATTTTTTTTTAAATAACTAAGTGGGAGAGGGAGTTTATTTTTTATAAATCCCACGGTCTCCATTACTAGTATGTAGATGATATAATTAATTTTGTGTGATGGTTTTAGAACCTTCCCCCCCATCGGGTAAAATTAATTATGGCCTCATCGGTACAAACTTCCTTAAATGATAGGTCTATGATAATTGTTGTGTGAATTACTTCACCATCTGAGGTAATTCATAACGGAACAATGGGTCATGGGGCTAGGTAATAGTATACACTTAGCTGTAAATAATAGTATCCTCACCATCTGAGTCACTATTATTATTTATAGGACCGAAGCTATATTGGCTATTTAATTTTGCTTGGCACGGTATAGTGTCTAGATAGTAAAATTAAAAGGTAGTGCCTATCTACACAAATGATAAAGAGTAGAGACTTCCCATCGAAGCATGCTTTTTACGGTGTGTAGGGTTGCCAATGTTTTTCTTTTAACATTTGGTAGAGGGAACCAATATTAAAATGAAATTCAAAGTTTTTAATTGCCCTTCATAATTGTTGTTATGTGATTCTCAGATTCAAAAATGGATTTTTTCAATCCACTTGTCATTATTCTCAAAGAAAATAAATTTACTGGATCGAATTATATTGACTGAAAAAGGAACTTGGTTATTGTGTTAACTGCTGAAGGGCATAATTTTTATGCTGTCTGAGGTGTGCCCTCCTAGACCTAATGAGAATGCCACAGAACAGAAAGTAAAATTTTATAAAAAATTGGTGAGTATCACCCATGTTGAAAAGACCCCGATTAAGGATCATGTCTTGAAGATGATAGCTCTTCGTAATGAACTAGAGATCCTTGGAGCTGAAATTGATGGGAAAACCCAGATCGATTTCGTTCTTAACTCACTGCAGTCTGAGAGTTTTAAGTAATTTCGCCTGAATTATTATATGAACAAAATGTATTTATCTTTGGCGAAACTTCTTAAGGAACTCCAAGCAGCTGAGGATCTTTTGGTTGTGAAGAAACCACCATCAGTATTAGTGGCAGAGAAGGTTTCTACTTCTAAGCTGAAAGGCCAGAAGAAGCAGAACAAGTCTCAGAAAAAAGGTTATGGAAACAGTTTATACGCCTCAAGGTAGAGTGAAAAAGCCTGTGGGTAAGTGTTTTCACTACAAGCATCAAGAACACTGGAAGAATGAATGTCTATTCCATCTCATTAAAGTGAATAATCAAGATACATCTTTTCGCTAGTCGTTGAATCATGTTTAGTGGTGTCATCTGCCAGTACCTGGTGTGTAGATACGTGAACCACTAATCATATTTGCAATTTATTGCATGGGTTCCAGGAAACCAGAAGACTCAGTGATGGAGAGATTTATCTACACATGGGTAATGCTACGAGAGTGGCAGCAGTTGTAGTAGAAAATGTTATTTTAAATTTTAGTAATAATAGGAGTTTAATTTTGAGATATTGTCTTTATGTTCTCATACTTAGAAGAGATTTTGTTTCAGTTTCTAAGTTGATTAAAGATGGATATTTAGTTTATTTTAGTAACTTTGTGGTTATTAAGTTAAATAAACGTTTTATCTATTCTGGTTCATTGGTGGATAATCTCTACTTTATTAATCCTATATTTTCTACAGTGCAACTGCATGAATTGAATAACACCAATGATATGCCATGTAAGAGAAATGAGCCTTCTAATTGAACCAAATGTATCTTTGGCACTTATGCCTTGGTCACTTTAGTCTGAATAAGTTTTTTAGACTAGTCAGGATGGACCTTTAGGTTCATTGGAAGTTGAGGAACTTCTAGTCTATGAATCCTATTTAGACGGTAAGATGACCAAAAGACTTTTTTATCAGTAAAAGGTTATAGAGCCAAAGAGCCATTGAAATTGGTTCATTCTGATTTGTGTGGACCCTTGAATGTCCAAGCAAGAGGTGGTTTTGAGTATTTCATCACTTTGATTGATAATTACTCAATGTTTACATTTATTTGATGCACCATAAGTCCGAATACTTTGAGAAATTCAAGGAGTATAGGGCGAAAACGGTGAAGCATCGAGGTAAATGTCGTAAGACACTGCGATTTGATCGTGGTGGCAAATACCTCTTGGGAGAGTTAGGGAGTACTTGTTAGCTGAAGGGATTACATCCCAGTTTTCAACACCAAGTATCCACGTCAAAATGGTTTAGCAGAAAGAAGGAATACGATTCTTATAGATATGGTGAGATCAATGATAAGTTATTCAGATTTACCAATTTCGTTTTGGGGACATGCACTGAAAACAGTAATGTACATTCTTAACTTGGTACCATCTAAGTCAGTACCATCTACACCTATAGAACTGTGAACTGGGTGCAAACCTAGTCTGCAACATGTTCGGGTTTGGGGTAGTCCAGCACATTTGCTAAATGGGAACGCAGATAAATTGGAATCAAGGACATAAGTTTGTCTGTTTGTGGGGTACCTTAGAGGAACGAAATGTGGATTATTTTATAGTCCTAAGAATTAGAAGGTCATTGTTAGCACCAATGCTCGATACTTAGTGAAGGACTATGAAATAGACCATAAGCCCAGAAGTAAGATTGTTCTAAAGAAATTGAGAGGAGATGGACCGATAAAGACTTCTTGAACACCAATAGAACCAGAGGTTACACTGTAAGAAAGAGTTGTTGACACACTGGTACCTCATCGTAGTGGGAGGGTTGTTGTCCCACCCAATCGGTATATGTTATTGGGAGAATCTTATGATATGATCCCTGAAGAACAACATGCTGAACCTTGCAACTACAATGAGGAACTAAAAGATAAATATGCTAAATTTTGACAAAGGGCTGTGAAATCTGCATCCACATAATGGAATCAGATGGGTTCATAGTAAATGGTCAAGAGCACATGTTGTGCAAGCTTAAGGAGTCTATTCATGGATTCAAGCAAGCATCTAGATCTTGGAATATCCGTTTTGATCAAGCAATCAGGTTTTCTTGGTTTTGATTAATGTCCGGATAAGTCATGTGTGTACAAGAAACGCAACGGAAAAGTGGTGGTATTTTTGGTACTATACGTAGATGATATTCTGTTAATCGGAAACGATGTAGTAATGTTATCTTCGATAAAGGTGTGACTATCTAGCCTATTCGATATGAAAGACTTGAGAGAAGCCAGTCACATCCTTGGGATTAAACTTATGTGAGATCGCAAGTATAGGATGTTGGGCTTATCATAAGCCTACTTATATCGATGAGATCCTTGCTGGTTTTAGCATGCATGATTCCAAGAAAGGGTTCCTTCCTTTTTAGACATGGAATCAACCTATCCAAGGATCAGTGTCGTAAGACACCTGAGGAGATGGAAAAGATGAAGGCAGTTCCTTATGCCTTGGCAGTAGGAAGCCTCATGTATGCTATGCTGTATACTAGACCTGATATTTGCTTTGCTGTTAGCATGGTTAGTAGATTTCAGTGTAATCCAGTGTAAGAGCATTGGACTGCAGTTAAACATATACTCAAGTATCTGAAAAGAACTAGAGATCATATGTTGGTGTTCCAGTCAGATAGTCTGGTACCTCATGGGTACACTGACTTAAACTTTATGTCAAATAAGGATTTCAGAAAGTTTACCTCGGGATATGTGTTTACCTTAGGAGGTGGAGCCATAAGTTGGAGGAGTATCAAGCAATCGTGCATTGATTGATTCCACCATGGAGGCCGAGTATGTGGTAGCTTCTTAAGCAGCCAAAGAGGCCGTTTTGGCTTAGAAACTTCTTGATGGATCTAGAAGTGATTCCTTTAGTGCAATTAGCTTTTACATCTATTGTGACAATAGTGGTGGAATTGCTAATTCTAAGGAGCCATTGACTCATAAGAAGGAAAACACGTCGAGCGTAAGTATCACCTGTTTCGAGAGATCGTTCAGAGAGGTGATGTTGCTGTGACCAAGATTGCATCGGCAAACAACCTGGCAAACCCTTTTACGAAGAGCTTACCGGCTAAGACTTTTGATAGTCACGTAAAGGGAATGGAAGTGAGATGCGTGGCAGCATGGTTTTGAGTCTTAGTGGGAGTTTGTCAGAAAATTATACTAAAAGTTATACTTTTGTGTAATAGATTAATATTTGATTGCTATTTATTAATCAGTTTTATCCAATTTTGATGAGAATCTTTTATGGGCAATGTTTGCATAATACTATTCTATGTTGTGCATGTGTCTTTTATTTTACAAAGTAGATGATCTGGTGTGTAGAGTTCGGCTTACACACAGAAGATCAGATCATCAGTTCTTGTGAAATATAAGATATGGTTCGCAGTCTTAGATGGAACTGGACACACCATCGGTAGGACTGTAGTACAATGTTTAGTAGGTCTGTCTTGACTACAGGGAACGGTCTAGTTCTAACTCATTGTGCTAGTACACTTTGTGTGTATTGAACTGGGACCGCATTGAGGTAATTGTCTTTATACTAACTTTATAAGACAATTGGAATCTCATGGTTATTATGAATGCTTATGCTCTTAATCCAAAAATAATTATTAGAGGTGTATATTTAATGTTGTTGACTTTGATTCATTAAAGAGTGAGATCTTTATACGGTCAATAGTCTCGGTGGGTTGGGTCGCAACATTATGTATATGACAATTATTAATTATTGATGGAATCCACGTCCCAATAGGGATTGATGATACCCCTTGAGTAAGCTTATAAGTTTCGATTATGTTAAACCCTGCAGGTGGATATTTGTATCCGACATATCGAATAAGTTAAGCGGATAGTCTCAAGTTAAGATGTTGATTAAGTGGGAGATTGTTAGTAATTTGTTTTAATCAACGGGTATCTGTAATCTTAACGTGGGGAGATTAATAAGTATTTAATATCATGGAGCTCGTAATATAATTGAGATAAGGACGGGAGTGCAATTATAATTCTGTAGTGGGGTGAATTATAATTAGTGAAATAAGAAGTAGAATCCTGGTGGGATTAGGTTTTCTTATTTACACTGGGAGCCCTGACTTATTACTCCTTAGGTCCCTATCGTAGCCCTATATATATACGTTATGCTCTCTAGGTCAGATTGATGTTTTTCTATTATTCAGAAAATAGAGGCAGACTTAGAGAGAGCAAACAGATCACGAAAGAGTCCACACTCGGTTCGTGTTCTAGACGTGTGGGGAATACGGTAGAAGATCGTAAGGTACGGTCGAGCAGTATTCGTGGTTTATAGCAAGACGTGCTATAACAAGTTCAACCAGCGTTCGTGTCGCAGGGAGTTGTGGTAAAACCCTAATTCCGCCTTGTAGGGTTTTTATTTTTGTTGTCTAATCTGTACGCGTCATTACTGGGTCTTGGGGATTCAGTTTCCCAACAGAGGCGAGCACCACCGCTGTGGCGGCGGCGGCGGCGCCGTTCTCGTGGAAGAAAATGGGGCAGTTCACGGGCCCTGGGCTGCTAATCAGCGTGGTGTTTCTTGATCCAGGAAACATAGAGGGCGATTTGCAGGCCGGGGCGATAGGGGGATACTCGCTCCTGTGGCTGATGATGTGGGCCTCGGCGGTGGGCCTGTGGCCCTGTTGATCCAGTTGCTGTCGGCGAGGCTCAGGGTGGCGACGGGCCGGAACCTGGCGGAGCTGTGCAAGGAGGAGTATCCGTACTGGACAGGGCTTTTGCTGTGGGTCATGACGGAGGTGGCCTTGATTGGGGCTGATATGCAGGAGGTGATTGGTAGTGCTATTGCTATTAGCATTCTGAGTCATGGCGTTTTGCCTCTTTGGGCTGGTGTTCTCATTACGGCTTCTGATTGGTTCGTGTTTTGAACTTCTCAAGACTTATCCAAACACAACCTCTCACATATGTATGAGCTCCACACACACTATTATGTGTGAGTCCCACATATATGTAAAAGGTTATGTAAGTTGTTGTGTTTGGATTGTTTTGTGAGTAGTATTGTTGTTTCTTCTACAAAAATGATACTCATAAAACAATCCAAACATAACACAAAACACAATCTTTCACATATATGTGGGCTCCATACACTACTATGTGTGGATTCCACATGTATGTGAGAGATTGTGTGAGTAGTATTGTTGTTCTTCTAAGGTGTTAACGTAAATTAACTTACGCGCCTCTCGATTAATCTTTTAAGATTAATTTACCGAGCACTAGCAAGAGCCGATTATAAATCCATGTAGGTTTTAAACCTGAAACTTAAAAGGAGCCTTATATCGGCCTCATGGGATCGATCGGTCTTTATTGTGCGCTTCTCATAATGTTGAGTTTAATCTTTAAAAAATTTCTGTAGTTTAAGATCCACTATTGATGTTTGCACTATAGGCCTAATTTCGCTAATATTTTTTTCCCAAGGGTTAAGGTTCATTATTTTTGTATTTCTAAATTGTGGAGGCTCACTCCTTATTTGTAATAAAACAAAAATATCCTCACATAAAATTATCCCGCCACAGCATTACCGAAAAGTTTGCTAGAATTTTAGTTGGCATCGGAAAAGTTGTCGGTAACAGAATCTGCCAGAAAGTGGGTTGAACAAGTCGCTCAACTAGCGCCGGTCTTGGTGACCTAAGATGGGGAAGAAGATGTTGACCGACAAAAATATTGACTATATAAAAAGATAAATGAATAACACTAAATCCAGATTTCCATAGATAACTATATCTATGTTGTTGGCGAGATACAGAGAACATATTTTGGTAAATAGCACATAGATTTCAAATTTTCATAGATAATCATATCTGTTTGTGATGTCACCATTATTTTTATTTTTTATTTTTTATTAAATAGTCACCATCACCGGTCAACATTTTATTCTCAATCCGTCAAACATCTTCTTCCCCACCGATCACCATCTCCGGCGCCAGCAACCATCACCGTCGACTTTTCCTGCCAACATTAATTCCTGCAAACTTTCCGGTGAAGTCCACAACGGAAAATTGTAAAATGATCGAGAAAACTTCTTTGGTAAAGAACATCGTCTACAGTTGTTTTGAAGAATTTGCACGTTTTTCCCCGGTAAGTAAGAAATTTTTCGGTAAGTGAAGAACTCGTACGTTCTCAACTGTTATTCAAAACGCAACTTCGAAATATTTTCCTGAAATGGGAATTTTTCATAAATGGAGAAAAAAAAAGGATTATGATTTTGGCACTGAACCGTGTTGATACACAAAACGAGTCGTTTTAGAGCTCCTCTATCAATTTTTGGAGTGCTAAAATCAATTTCCAAAAAAATCGATCTTGATTGCATCATTAAATATAATACTACCCTATGATAGCTAAGGTGAGTTTTCACATAAAGAGAAATAAACCTGTCTGCATATATTCAAGGATTAGAGCTATGGAAGAGATCACTCTGGCTACTCAACAACACAAAGAAAAAACACCCGGCGGCGCACATACTATGACCACAACCCACGCTTACAAGATTTGTGTCAGATTCTCCTTGATAATCCTTTTGTAATTGGCTTGCCTACGTAAAGGCCTTCATTGTAGTGATTTAAAACTGGAATGTAAGCTCATTCTGTCATCCCTGATTGTCTTGCTTTACTCGACGTGGATGGACAGTTTCGTTTTTCTATTTCTTGAGAACTACGGAGTAAGGAAAATAGAAGCCGTTTTTGCTGTTTTCATCTCAATGATGGCGCTGGCGTTTGTGTGGATGTTTGTCGATACAAAGCCTAGTGGAAAGGAACTAGCAATAGGTCAGAAAACTAACTTTTCCCTTTGATTGTTCATTTCTTAATTTGCTTTCGCTACAGCATGCCATTGTGATTCCATTCGCGAGCAATACTTAAACTCAATCTCTCTCTCTTTTCAGGTCTTTTGGTTCCAAAACTAAGCTCAAAAACAATTCGACAGGCAGTTGGAATCGTGGGTTCTGTCATAACGCCTTACAACGTGTTTCTACATTCTGCTTTAGTACAATCGAGGAATATCAACCCTAAAGAAATTGGTCGCGTCAAAGAGGCTCTCAACTACTACTCCATTGAATCCTCAATCGCCCTTCTTGTCTCTTTCTCTATCAACTTATTTGTCACATCTGTCTTTGCTGTTGGATTCTACGGCTCCGAACATGCTAGTAGCGTAGGCCTTGCAAATGCAGGGGAATATCTCCAAGAGAAATATGGGGGAGGACTAATTCCTATATATTACATTTGGGGAATTGGGTTATTAGTAGTAGGGCAAAGTAGCACCATAACGGGCACCTACGCCGGCCAGTTTATAATGGAAGGTTTTCTAGATCTTCCGTTAAAGAAATGGCAAAGATCGTTGATATCGCGAAGTTGTGCAATCGTTCCAACTGTTATTGTGGCTATTGTTTTTAAGAGATCAGAAGGTTCGCTGGATGTGCTGAATGAGTGGCTCAATGTGCTCGAATCTATGCAAATTCCTTTTGCACTCATCCCTCTTTTTACCTTGGTGTCCAAGGAGCACATCATGGGGGTCTTTAAAATCGGACCTGCTCTGGAGGTAACCAGCTAATTTCTCTCTCTCTCTCTCTCTCTCTCTCTCTCTCTCTCTCTCTATCTCTCTCTCTCTCTCTCTCATCTTTTTGGTTAAACGTGAGTTTGTTTGTGTTTCTTTTCGTTTTTATTAAATCCTTCAAATTTCAATGATGAACGTAAAGATCGGTGGCATTTTACCTACCTAACACATTGGCTGTGCTTGTCAAATGCTGGAAAACAACTACCTACCTGTTCATTCACTCTGTTGATTTTTGTTTTCGTAGAGGGTCGTGTGGATCGTGACTGCCCTAGTAATGGCGATCAACGGGTATGTTTTGCTGGACTTTTTGCGCTCCAAGATTAATGGATTCCTGCTTAGTTTTTTGACCTGTGCCGGGACTGCTGCCTATGTAGCATTCATTTTGTATATCTAATTTCATTCTGTGGTGCCCGACCCTATTTCTGGGTAAGACTGATACGCTCCGAGGGAAACGAGCATTCCAGTAATTAAGTCGACAAATATTCCCCTTGTTTGGTTGAAGAGGCTACAAAGTTTTGTAGCATCCTATGAATCAAGTTGTAAGTATAAATTTGATATTTTTCATTGATATGGTTCATCATGAGTATTATTCTTACATCTGGGCCAGAAGAGATGGTTCCTCCAAAGCTAGGGATACAAGCTTTCATTGTACCTGTTTTTGTTTTCAAATAGATATTAGAATCCATGAACTACCTAATTTTTTTTCTTGTTTCTTAAATAAAACAGTTGCAAGTAGTAGATGTATTCTTTATTTGTTTTTGGCACCAATTTTTCTTTGTATCGGAATCCAGAGAAATAAATTTTGTAACATTGTTTTTATCTCATGAGACTTGTTAATCATATATACTGCACGATGAAATAAGGAGCCGGTTCATCTGATTAATATAATTAGCATTTATGTACAAAAGCGGATCCTCTCCAGTTCCGTAGTTTGCTTATATCAATTATATGTGATTTCTTTTGGTGTTTCAATCAACAATCACAACCGTTTGTTCATATTTTAAATTTTTTTGGGACGATGAATCTTGCCAAAATACTATGTTCATTTGATATTGATTAATAATTAATATAATTACGAAATGAATGCATCTAGAAGTACATTTTTTTTTGTCACACAGTATTAAATTCATTTCCATCAATGCATAAATGAATGAATACGTGTTGCGCGTTGTGCACGATTCGAACCGTCGTGCCGTATGATGCACGATCTAACAGCTTGGATCGTGCACAACACGATATTGTGCACAACAGGATCCCCTGCTAATCATCAAAATGGATGTGTATAAAAAGAGTCCATAAACGAAACAAAACTGAACCTCGATTCCATTTAAATTTTAGGACTCGAGAGAAGCTGCTCCCTTTCTACGACCGAGTAATTATTTAAAGGTTTCAGGAATATAACGTAGTGTTGCCTACATGATACTCTTACCATTTATGTAGCGTCTTGCTAGTTCAATGCACGGGATGGAAAAAATCATCTTTTTTTTTGTGTGGCAAATATGAGAAGTTGTAGTTAACTGTGAGTTGAAAGCCTACACAACAGAGAGGAATCCCATGGGGACAATTGGGCATCCACAGACCGAACAAATCATTAAAGAGGGCAATCAGAGTACAGTATGTGCAGGCCTATTTCAAACTAGCCTAGCGATATCAGGTTCGCAGAAAATAAAACTAATATCAAGCACATGACCAACAAACCACTAGACTAAATCCAGACATAAATTGGACTAAAATTTGGACAGAAACCGAACTAAATCCGAAAACATAACAAAAAAAAGCAAAAAAAAAAAACACTCCCCTCCGTCATTGAGCAACCCCTTCTCTTGCCTAGCCCCATACTGATCAAGCTCCCAAGTTAGCGACCCATGAAGCCACCAACGACCACGCGACTGCAAATCCAGAAGTGGAGCAGAGGCAAACGGCAAGTGGTTTTGGTAGAGTTTGGGGAAGAGAAACCAGATCTGAAGGTAGGGATTGATCCCTCCCCTCCCGCCGCCCATATTTGGGTATAAACCCAAGGGGGAAAGAGAGGAAGGAGAAAAGGAAGTGTGGCGGCTATTTTAGGGTTAGAGAGAGGTGCTCCTGGTTTTTAGAAAGAGAATTGTTGTATATGTGATTTTGTCAATTTCAAAATAGGAAAAAATCATCAGTGAGAACTTTTTTCCTGTTATATATCTTGTACATCAATGGATCGGTGCATAAGACTCTTGGAATTTACTCACTTTTCTCACAGAATTATATATCACGAAAATTCCACAACAATAAAAAAACAAAGAAATGAAGAAAAGATATAAAGTTCAAGGAGTAGCAAAATAAAGTATATATTTTATATTTTTTAAAAAGTGTAGAATAATGAATAAAAAATAAAAAATAAAAGAAATTCCATGTAGGAGAGAGTTTATGTTTTAATTTAAGTAATTACATTCTTATAGTATATATCATATAGTAAAAATAGATTATGCGGTACAAACATTATTATTTATTTTTGTTGGATAATTGAGAGATAATGAATGACCCAAATTATGTGATAACGATTTTTTATTTGTGATGGTACCATCTAATAATATCACAATGGTACTCCGAAACTACGCAATAATTGGCCATATAAACAAGTTTATCAACTCAGCTCCTCTCTCTCTCTCTCTCTCTTCCAAATTCACCTCCTATGTACATCTCTTCCTCCCCAGAAATAGATGTATACAACTGTTCTAACATATTCAATCCGAAATACTCGACATTGCCTCAAAAACATATCAAAAAACCTCTATAAAACCTATCCAAACCCCTCAAAATGCTCAACCCTCCTCTCCTCCTCTCTAAAATTACTCCTATCTTTTTATGGAGAAGAACCAGCCTCCGTATCAAGATTCACCTCCTAAACCCCCTTCATTGTTGGATTATTACGGCCTGATCGACGACAACTGCCCATCGGAAAACGATTCCTCGGTTCGGACGCTAGAACTTGAAGATGCTCTTTCCCACCTCGGCCTCTATTCGCCGCCGTCTCATTGCCAACGGCCACTTACTCCGCCGGGTTTCAGCGGCCAGAAACGTTCTGACCGCCGAAACGCACTGATTGATAATTCAAACGGCGACAAGGGTAAGTTTGGAACAACCCACAACCCTCTTTCTTCAAAATCCAATGTGAATAAATTGCAGAGTTTATGGCGGAGTCCACACCGATATATGATAGAGAAAGCTATTGAAGCATCACGTGGCGGTGTTCCGGGAGCAAATAATAATTTTTCTATGAATGGCCAGATGATGGGTTTTGGTGGGTCCCACAGAAATCCGACGGTGGGGCCGGGGAGCAACAATTATGTGATGAATTCTTCTTCTGGGTCTTTCTTGCAACCCAAGAAACGATCAAGAAATCAACCCAATTCCCAGCTTCCAATTGTACCCTTCTCTAATGAACATGGGAATGAGTTTGATGATTCAAGGCCTATTTCGCATTTACCTCAATTGACCCATTTTGTGGATGCCGTATCCTTGGGAGATTTGAGGGGTCAGATATTCTATTTGTCGAAAAATGCCCACGGGAGTCATTTGTTGAAGAAATTGATCATGAAGGACCCAAAAGAGGAAGAAATTGAGATGGTGTTATCTGATATGATAAACCATGTTAGTAAATTGATGAGGGACCGATACGGGAATTACGTCATTCAGGAGATTTTCAAGGTTTGCAATGAAAAACAGAGGACTCGAATCATGGCATCGCTCACCCAGTCTCGATCTCAGTTCATCAAGATATGCCATAATCAGTACGGGTACGGTTTATTGTTGATTGGTCAATGTTTGTTCAAATTTGAATTGAATTATAAGATTTTTTATTTCAAGATTGTAGATTATAGACTCTAGGTTTAAAATACTCCAATATTGACAAGTGTTAGGATGATATGAGTGCTACTTTCCGATAACCGGATGTCCGGCCAGTTTGTGCGCACGTTGACTAATTCCGGGGCCTTAAAGTTAATGATCGGGCAAACCCTCCAATGGCATTAAGGTTTTGGAATGTCTGGCTTGTGTAGAATTTGAAAATGTGAAGTCAAGGACGACAATCGGTTATTTGCTTTCTAAATTTTGCAAAAGAGTTGGTTTTGGAAGCATAATGAGAATTCAAAAAGGTCCTACTAAAACAATATTTTGAATTTTTCATTATCTACCGCATAATTTTTGTGATGGATTTCCACAAGATGGGTTCCAAAATCACAGGCCAAACACTGGGAAACGAGAATACGAAAATGTACAATGCATAATAGGGTAATGTGGCTCCCAAACATGTCCTAGGATTGGTTAAATAATAGTACTAATAAGTATTTGTTGTTGCAGAGCTCGAGCTGTACTGGTGTTGTTGGATCACATTAGTAGCCAACAGCAGATATCCTTATTTATGTCAGCTCTAAGCCCTGGTGCTGCAGCATTAGCCAATGACCCAAATGGTCATTTTATAATCCGGCATTGTGTGCAAAATTTCTCTGGTGACGATAATAAGGTAATGTCCGATCCTCATCGTTGAATGTAACACCAGTTAAACTTGGATGATTTTGTAATTTAGTAATATTATTGCTCATTTGGGAACCTATTTTCCTCTACATAATTGTTGTCATTTCAAATTTTCAATTCGTGATTGCTTTTGTTTCAACTTTCAAGGGTTGGGTTTCTCTGCAGTCCATCAAAGGGACTGTGTCATCTAGTTTGTTCCATTTGTGGGCCCTTCCTGTCCCAATTCAATGAAAGATTCCATTTATTTTCAGATTGTGCTGAGAATATAAGCTAGCGACATCAAAAATTATGATCATTGATTGCATATCGATTGATATCGTTTCAGAACACATGTATGTTGCAAAAAATAAATAAATTTGAAACACTAAATCGAGACTTTCTTTTTGCAACATAGATGTGTCATGAAAGCATTGGTATTCGATCAACATAGTTTCTAACGTAATGACTGTTCTAGGTAAGATTTTTTTGAAAAAAAATGAAGGGTCTCAATCATCGAATTCAGCTCGAGAAGAACTAGCAGACGGAGAGGAATATACTGTCCGGTCCCTTTGAGGGAGGGGAGAGGATCTTGCTCCTTGTTTCTGAACATACTCAATACAAGTCTTTTTATACAAGTGTCATTATGTTCAATGAGTTCTTTGACACCTAACCTGTCTATGCAGTATCTTATCAATGAGATGGCGATACATTGCTTAGAAGTTGCAACCGATCCGAATGGGTCCCGTGTGCTGCAGTCATGCTTGTTGCTGTATCAGGGAGAATATAGAGTGCACCTTTTTACTGAGATAATAGCAAATGCTCTTCACCTAGCAGAAGATCGTCACGGGTTTGTATCTACAGTTCATGTTTATTTGACTGGACTAATAGTGGCAATACATACTTCCACAAAATAAGAAATCCGATCGTAAGTAGTAGCATGGGGATTCATAGCTATATCCCATTTTTGGTGGAATATCTAGTCCTTTTCGACTTTTAATCCAATGTAATGCTTTTTTTCCAAAGTCCAAACAAACGAACGGAATGATAAGACCTTATCAAGTACTTATTACGACTCCCACTGTAACATAAGATTAATGTTTGTATATTCTTGCTTTTTCCTTTCGCATGTAGCAACTTTGTGGTGCAACTTCTACTGGAATTGGGGATAGCTGAAGTCACTGAGAATCTCCTAAGGCAGCTTGGAGGGAGTTATTTCGCTTTGTCCCGGAAGAAGTTTTCTAGTTGTGTTGTGGAGAGATGTTTGAGAAAAGCTGGAGAAGAACAGGCCTCATGGATTATCCTAGAGCTGCTTACGAGTCCAAATGTTTATGCTCTTTTAGTTGATCCTTTTGGAAACTTCGTCATTCAGACAGCATTGGAAGTGTCTCAGGTATGCTCAACCGCTGAATCAAACTGGATATCGTAATCTCCTTGTCATATTTGTCTACTAAATGATGGGATTTTCAAGAAATTCGCAAGGCTGACTTGAACTCTTGAAACTATTTGCATGCTGGCTATTGGACCCAATATGCTCCAGGATGTGTATTTTCGATGCACATATTTCCATCGGCATGGTTTTTTTTGTTGGTCTGGGAGTAAAAGAAAAGCCAGAGAAAAGTGGAATTAACCAAATTAGAGTCGCAACCAATAACTTATAGTGATCGGCTAATCAGAACCTTGCCTCGATATTTTAAGTAATATGTGCTAGAAAGAGGGATCTATGGTTGTTAGCTACTGGCTGCAGGACAAGGAGACATTAAGCCATCTATGATTAAATGTGGGATAGGTCTGAGGAAATAAAAGGCTTAAGGTTAGCTGCTGTTTCATGTTATATCTTGTGGAATTTTCAGGAGAGGTTAAGGATTATAGCTTGATTATGAAAGGTTCTGTGTATGAAGGCGAACTACCTTAGGGTTGTGAATAGTACCCCATTGATTACTAAAGACTATTCTGCGAAGAGGAAAGCAGCTTTTCGTCATAATGAGCAAGTAAATTTGCAAAAACTTGATTATTCAACACGAACTAATGCCGAGAATGATTTTGTTCAATCTCATTTGTTGAAAGCGAACAATTCCCTCATTGTCATTGGTTGAAAATGTACGAGTCTCACCCTCATCTAGTGCCCCATTAAATAGTAAGTATTTAACGGAATCTAGCTGAGTGCAATAATACTTGGTGGCGAACATTTGAGTTTTGGACATTTAACACATCAAAATCTGACCGCAATGTGACTCATGGATCCAAAGTAGAACCTCTACAAATCTGAAAATCATCTAAATGCCCTTGGCTCCTAAAACAAATGAAAGACTCTTTGAAGATTTCATTGCGATAAAAGAAAAATAGTAGACTTTATGTAGGCAGTTTGAAAATCAACTCTACAAGATTATCTGAGTCATCTTGACAGCAATATTGTCCTGCCCTTTCAATATAATTGAAGATGGAATATCAGGATTACCATTCAGTAGTCCTTCGAAAAAATAACCTCCTATTGTCGTGCTGGCAGTACATTTTATTGTTTTATCTTTATTAACTTCAATAAGTTTGTGTTTGGCTTTAAAAAATTTCCTACATTCTCTGTTATTCATTGGTATGATGGTAACCTGTTTCTTACTTATTGCAAGAGCAGGGGGTAATCCGCAGGGCTTTGTTCAACCTAGTCCAACTGAATGCTCATGTTATGCGCTCCAATCTGTTCGGGAAAAGGGTCCTAGCACTCTTCAACGATTTGAAGCTGCAGCATGATTCGCCATTCGAGAGTAAGACACTGCTCTAAGGTATCCAATATCTCAACTGCCAATGTTTGTGGGACTTGGTCAAGTCGTGTGTCTTTGTCTGCCATTGGTAATGCATCGATATCCGATGTAGATGTGTAGTTTTGAAAATTTGTGGTTTGTTGTTCATTACTGTACTCCCTACGTTCATTTGGGTAAAGGAATTATGCTTCCAAACATTGCCTTGTAATGTATGCAGAGAGACCCTGGGAACCTGTAATGCACTTTTGCACTATAGGGGTGCACTCTATGTACCATTTGGATTTCCTATAATGTTCGGATTACGCACTACACCCTTATAGTACACCATTGCACTAAGGAATGGGGGATACTGCCAAACAACACGCTCCAAATCGGTGCAGATCGGCCACTCATCTCGGTAATCAACGACTCGGATTTTATCCAAGCAAGGGACTAGGTTGTATGCGATTTGTATGCACTCAGATTCGATTCGAGCCATCCATGTCAAGATGAACGGCCGGATCAGCCTCTCTGCACCCGCTTAGTAGGGAGCTGCTCGGCAGCATCCCTGGGTCCCTGCACTATAGGGTCCCTGAGTCTTGTGGCAAAGATGGTGGTTCGGTCGATTCATCTTCGGGTTTTTTTCTTAAAAAAAATACAACTCCAATCGGTGTTTCTTTAGGTGATTTACCCTAAATATGTAAAGAAGTAAACTGTCTTTTTGAAAGAAAATTGATCATGACAAGAAAACTTGACGAGCAAAGCATATGTACTAGACTTCTAGTGTTGTCGTTTCTCACTGGATTAAAGATGAAATTATACGGAGAGAGAAGATAAACATATGATAAAAATGAGAGGAAGAGAGGAAAAAAGAAGATGCGACGGATGAAACACAAAGATAAATGGAAGATGATGATCTCTCTTCGAATCATGAAGATTGATCAAACATCAATTTGATCCATCTTTGTCAAGTTATTTTGAAAACTTTTGGACACATAAAAATTACTTAATAAGTTTGGCACATTTTATTGCTTTCAATTATAGTGGATGACATTAAAAATCGGGCTCAATCGAGAAGATGGTCCTTTGTCTTGGTGTAATAGGAAAAAAAAAAAACCATGTAGCTCACTGGCTTGCTTTTTCTTGTCTTTGTAGAAATTTTGTTAATCAATCAGGTTGTATTCCTCCTGAGTAGGAACTTTTGCTTGCTAAAGATGTAATCGGGTCTTAGTCTCTATATATTAAATGATCCTTTAAAAAAAAAAAAAAAACAATTATCGTCGAAACTAAAGTGGGCTGAACGAAATCCCATTAATTGAACACTGGCCTTGCGGAGTATTGAGCCAGCCCCATAGGTTTTGATGGTTCGAGCCCAATAAGTTCAACCCAAACTCATAGTTAAGTTAACTTAAATAGTCCACAAAAGGCTATTGGCTAATTTTTGAAATAGGCTTTACTTATATCGGATTAAGCTATTTTTTTTTTCAGAAATTCATAATTTTTTTTAAGAATAACTTGCGGTTTGAATCATCTTTATAATCCAACCTGAGCACCCCATAGATGAGTGCATGGGGTATACCTTGGTTAACAGCAATCACCTCCTTATTCCCAATGATTTCCACGGTCTCTTTTGTTGCATTTCTCACATCACGTACAGCCAATGAGAAGAGGAGGGAGCCTATTAGTAGTATTGGGAAGGAATGTAAAAGAAGATAAACCATCAGAAACAAGAAAAGAAGGGGCTTTTGGTATTTAGGCATGGGAAAATGACGGTCATGATAATTAATACCCGCCAAGGACATTTTGTTTATTAACAAATATTTTTAGCATGTCCTTAAAATGTATTAATTATCAAAATGCGTGCCGTCATTTTCCCTTTAGGCAAAGCACATGGCTATAAAAGAAGAGAAGCTTCTGTAGTACCTTGGAAACAGCCCATGTACTAAAATGGACGACATATTCGTTTTTGGTCATCCCTCCATTTCCCACCTCAAGCATGTCAGGGTCTGTACAAAATCAAATCAAATAACTCTAGTCATCTGATCCATATATTCGTTCGAAGTCATATAGTATTTGTTAGCAGTCTGTAAGAATAAGGGAGAAAAAATACTAACCACTTCTCTTTTGTGGATTTAAAAAAAAAAAGAATACTAACCATTCCAGCCCCCAGGCCTTGCAAAACTCGGCATAAAATTCATTCGTATCAGCTCTAGAAACCATACTGTGATGAACCAAAAAAAATGAAGAAACATGATGCACCAGTCTGTCAACACAAGTATAAGAACTACAATTTGCATAAAGCTTACTATCTCAAAGGGCAGTAAACCATTGTCAGAGAAAAATAGAGTCACCATTCGCATAGCGAGAAGAATATGGGACGACCAGCCTTCATTAGAGCTCGGGTCATTACAGGGATACAGTTGAGAGAGAGGCAATAGAAGTTATTTGATACCTAGTATCCATAGGGGAATCCACATGATAAATTGATGATGCTGCACACTTATTGCATAAAACATCCTACTGAACAGTTGGCTTAGAACCATCGTGGTTACAGTTGTCGTACTTCAAATAATCGAAGCCCTATGACAGCAGGACATAGATTTGTAAAGAGACTTTTATGCTGTGAAAACAAGAGATTTGGTTCTAGTGCATCCTTGCTCGTAATTCATGAACGTACCCACAAAGAAAAGGTTTTGGCATCAGTTTCTTCATGACCAAGTGAGCCAGGCATGGTTTTGCTACGAGTAAAATAACTGCAAAATGGAGGTTCATAGATCCAGCACCTCAATTATGGTATTCCAGTGGAATATCAATTTCAAACAGCACAAATGTACAGTCCACTTTACCCTGCATCCGCGTAGATTCCTAGCTTAAGACCTTTGCCGTGGACATAGTCTGCAAGAGCTTTAATGCCAGATGTACAGTCCACTTACCCTGCACTAGGTTTCCCTGTAATTAGTGTCAGTAATTAATCCGTATAAAACCAACCCTATACCCACATGAGATAAACTACGTAAAAACAAGCAAACCTTAGTGTCACGAGCGATTTCAGCCCAGCAATCATCTAAAGAAGCGCAAGTATCGTAAGCTTATGTCATTGACACAAATTGATGATGGTTTTCGACGAAAAAATAAACAAGGAAAGAACCATAGAGAAGGAAGGAAGGCACACCTATATTGACATATTTGTAACCAAGTTTAGCAAGACCAGTTGAAACCAGAGCATCAGCTGCGGTAACAAAGTAAACGACAGGTCAAACAATTTACTGTATCAAATAGCAAAACTAAGGAGATATATTTATGACTAATATGAGAATGATTGAACTTGTAGCAGCCAAATGCGATTCTCATGATTTACGTGACAGACTAACCAGTTTCTTTGATCATCTTCTCATCAATTCCGCACTTGAAGTGATTCCAACTATTCCACCTACGATTCAGACAAGTCGAAGTGAACTACTTTACCTAGTGCATGTGGCTTTGTCTGCTTCGAGCTCTAGCAAAATTCGTAACCAAAGTGGCCCTCATTGTTTCTCAATCTCTAGAACCAAAACTAAGTTTGGCATTTAGAACTAAACGAACCCAACCCTAGAAAATTGGGAGTTGGTTAGATTTGACATGTGGTCCGGACACTTTCGCATCCACCGTTCGTCCTCAAAACGACGGAATCAGTGAAGCTCTAAAGTTTGAACCCACAACCCACAAACGGCTTGCTCTCTCTCTCAAATATTTTTTGGGTTTTTCCATTTTTGCTGTTGTGTTTGGCTGAGATCTGAGATTTGATTTGTTTGAACTTCTGAGATTCGTTTAGCCCAACCCGACAGACCCGACCCGACAAAAACATTCGGTTTCATGGTTGGTTTTGGTAGTTCTGCAGATCGGTTACGGATTCGAAAATAGACTGTCGGGTTGCGGGTTAGGGCCAAACCCAACCCGTGCTCACCCCTACAAGTTCCCAATAATATAGGGCTAATCCTGCAGCCTACAAACTACGATCTCGTCGACTGATGTTATTGTATATGCACCAAGTTTCATACATTCTAGTACGAGACTCCATCGATCAATAACAAAAAAACATATAAAAAGGAACTGGGTTGTCTAGTTCGCATATTATAACACTGATGCAAACAGAGAAGTATCAATCTAACCCTCACAAACTTTGTATTTCACAAACACTTAATTATATTACACTGAGAAACTGGGTTTCTGTTACACTCTCTCACTCTCTTTCACTCTTATTTGCATACGTACATATTCAGATTACAAGCCTATTTACGGAAACTAAAAAAGTTTTCACAGTACTTGATCTCAAACACCGAAACCACAGTCCGTGCTTCTTATTCATACACTACAATTTATTGAAAACAAAACACCACAAACACCGAAACCACACTCCGTGGGATTTTACTCAAACCTTTATTTTCCTTGCATGATCAGGTTTGAAAAGGTTTTCTCTGATGCTTTTCAGCTTGCAAAGTGCGTCTCTCATGCTAATGCGTCCGTCTGGCGAATCAACGGTGCAAGCGAGACCAACTCCAAGTACTGCAATCGAGCAATCAGTCTGTGCTTCTGGAGTAACGGACTGAATGTCATTCGAAAGACTACAGTCGGCTTGCACCAGACCAGGATCCAACACTTGATCTACATTGGTCGCAACGGCCATTTGAACCCATTTCTTCAGGCTTAAATCCCCTGTGAAACTCTCATGGGTTGGGCTCTTTCCAGTAAAAAGCTCTAGCAATGTGATTCCGTAGCTGTACACGTCTCCTGCCGTCGATGGTTCCTCTCCCATACCATATTCTGCATCAAAATTCATTCAATGCAAAAAGGTTATCTAGGAATCTACTTAGGTAGGACTTTGTGTGACAGGGTGTTTATATTTGGTAGCTCTACGAGTCTACGTACAAAGAAACAAAGTAGAGATTAGAAAACAACAGTCATATGAGCATAGTTGTCAAATCGTGAATCGAAATGGTCATTTTTTGAATCGTGAATCACTTTGATTCGGTCATAACTTCTATAATGCATAGAAACCTATGCTTATTGATTAGGGTAACAACAACATATACTACAAATGAAAGATTTAGGTCTAAATCAATAAAAACTTTCTTCTAAATGATGATTTGATAATAACTTGGAGTATTAGGTAAGTTGCTTCTACTACCAAGAGATGATAATTCGTAAAGCCTACTTATGGTTCTCTTTGTACGAAAGAGTTATAAGTACAAAACAAACCCTTAGAAGGTCAACAGGGTTGTTATATTCCATTTATCTTCCACATTTTCGATTCACTCTCATAATAAATCTCTTTTTCTTATTATCTATCCATATAAGTTACTCCATAACATAGACAAAAGATGACATATAACAATACTAGACTTTAAAAAAATATTTGAACCATTTTCAAACAACAAAAAAAGCAAAATAACATAGACAAAAGATGACATATAACAATACTAGACTTTAAAAAAATATTTGAACCATTTTCAAACAACAAAAAAAGCAAAATAAGAGTAAAAAATGAATTTCGGAAATTTTAAGCGAATCGAACGATTCACCGATTCACTTACGATTCTCAGTTATTTCCGAATCGGCAGCCTATTCGTATCGATTACCCACCGAATCGTATCGAATCGTATGATACGAATCGTGAATCACCAATTAACTTAAGATTCTCAGCTATTTCAGATTTGGCTGCCTATTCATATCGATTACCCACCGAATCGTATAGAATCGTACGATACGAATCGTGAATCGTACAATTCTGACAACTATGCATATGAGTATGCTAGAGGAAGAAACTGCAAACCTGGAGGTATGTAGCCAATGGAGCCCTTCAAAGCATTTGTAGAGCTAATAGAAGTTTGATCAGCTCTGTTGATCAATAGCTTAGCCAGCCCGAAATCTCCTACTTTTGCAGTCATATCTCCGTCCAACAGGATGTTGCTAGGCTTCAAATCGCAATGGACGATCACTTGTGTTCCGTTTTCGTGGTGCAAATAGTCTAGAACACCAGCGACATCAATGGCCACGCTCAATCGATCCACAATATTCAACCCTTGACCATTTGCATGACTCCTCCTTCCTGTAATCCAATCGTCCAAGCTTCCATTTGTCATAAATTCGTATACTAGAGCCAGAAAGTTATTGTTCTTGAAGTCCATGCTCGAGCATGAAGTGATAAGTTTCACAAGATTCCGGTGCCTCACATTCCTCAAAGCCGCACACTCTGCAAGAAAGCTCTTCCAAGATCTGGTCTCGTCTACGTTAAGGACTTTAATTGCGACAGGTGTTTCTGGTTGTAGATATCCTTTGTAGACAGACCCGAAACTCCCGCTTCCAATCAAATTTCTTGGGTTGAAATTTTCAGTTGCCAAACGAAGTTCATCGTAAGAGACCATTTGATGTTGTCGCTCGAAGGAGTCAGATGAAGCTGTGACTTTCGGTTTCCTTTTCCTGAGGTAGAACACCCAGCCAATTGTAGAACACGACGCTATGATTGCAATGCTCACCATGACAATACAAACCAAGATCAGTCTTTTTCTATGGTCACGACCTTTCTCACATGCTGACATGAAGCAAAGTTTCGGGTTACCTTCCAAATGAATGCTAGAAAGATTTGTGAAAACTCCACCAGTGGGAACCTCTCCTTCCAGGTCATTGAAAGACAAGTTCAATAACTGGAGGCCTTGCAATTTTTGCAAGCTATTTGGAATTGGGCCAGAAAGCTTGTTTGAGGAGATGTCAAGAGTTTCCAAACCTTTCAATTCACTTAAAGTATCAGGAATAGGTCCTGTGAACATGTTATTTGCCATGAGCAACTTCTCCAAGCTTTTACAGTTGCCAATTGAGCCGGGTATGGTTTCTGATAAACCATTGTTTGATAGATCAACCACGACTACACTATCTAGTGTCCCAATTTCTTGAGGCAAAGGTCCGGTTAGCAAGTTATGGGAGAGATTCAGATGACTGGTTAGACTAGGAATATTGAGAATTTCTTTGGGTATGCTTCCATTGAGCTTATTACAAGATAAGTCTAATGAAAGCAACCTCTGGAAACTTTCAAAACTAGTCGGTATGGTACCCTCCAATTCATTTCCTGATAAATCTATGTTAATCAGGTTTTTGAGACTACCGAGGGAAGTTGGAATCTTACCAGAGATATTATTTCCAGCCAATCCCAAACTCAACAGTTCCTCCAAGTTGCCTATTTCTTGAGGAATGTCGAATGATATTGAGTTGTAGCTCAAATTTAGCAACGTCAAACCACTCAGATGCCCGATTGAGGCCGGTATCCTACCATGGATGCGATTTCCTCCCATGTATAATTTTGAAAGAACCTTCGAAAGATTGCCAATGGATTCTGGAATTACTCCCTCTAGAAGATTTCCGTCAACAGCAAGGAAGTTTAGACGGGTACTATTTGTCAGACTAGTGAGAAAATCTAAACCATTGTCCCCAACGCCAACGATCCTATTGAACCCAATGTTGTACATTTGGAGCTCTGGAAGATTTCCTAATCCCGGTGGCACCGTTCCATGCAAGAGATTGTGCGCCATGCGAATGACTTTTATCCTCGTGAGGTTGTGTAGAGACCCAGGAATGGTTCCCGAGAATTTATTGATGCAAAAATTAAAAACAAGGAGATTTGGGAGTGTATCTCCAACATTGTAAGGAATTCTACCCGACAAATCATTGGAAGCCACGGCCAAATCAACAAGCGAAGACATGTTGTATATGGATGGAGGAACTGTACCTGTTTTTTTTTTTTTTTTTACAGCAAAGAAAGATAAATTTATTAATCGGAGTAAAATTTTAATGATTAAAAGGATAGAGAGTGCAAAGCATCAAAACAAATGAAATGCATCACAACATCCAACCCGCCCACTAATCACATGCCGCTAACTATCCTAAGAGCAAACCAGATTAAATGAGTCAAAAAACAGTAACCAATTGAAAATAGGAAAAATGACGGCCAACAATGCGTTTTGATAATTAATACCCATCAATTAAGGACATTTTCAACATTAATAAATGTTTTTAGCATGTCCTTAGCGGGTATTAATTATCAAAATATATCCTGAACCGTCATTTTCCTTGAAAATAACACAATCATAAAGCCCATCAATATCAGTCATACGCCTAGTTATGCTCCTAACTTAGACTTGTTATGTCCATTTAGTGCACTACTTAGAGTTTACTCCCTCCGTCCCAAATTGATTGTCCCGTCCGCAAAACGGAGTATTAAAAATAATGCAATTTTTTCAAGAAAAAATTCAAACTTTTTTCACAAATTAAAAATTCTCATTGATATTTAGTAAGTTGTTGAAAAACTTTTGATTTTTTCTTGCAAAAATTGTACTCCCTCCGTCCCAAATTGATTGTCCCGTCCGCAAAACGGAGTATTGAAAATAATGCAATTTTTTCAAGAAAAAATTCAAACTTTTTTCACAAATTAAAAATACTCATTGATATCTAGTAAGTTGTTGAAAAACTTTTGATTTTTTCTTGCAAAAATTGTATTATTTTTAACACTCCGTTTTGCGGACCGGACAATCAATTTGGGACGGAGGGAGTATTATTTTTAACACTCCGTTTTGCGGACCGGACAATCAATTTGGGACGGAGGGAGTAATATTTATTGACTTGCGGAGCAATTGAATAACAAATAGAGCTAAATTGAGGAGTTAATGAGAAATGGAAAAAAAAAAAAATGGTCAGTCAAAGTCCAACTACTTCGGCCGTTTGTAATTTAATTAGTGCAAAGCTAGTCCAGAATTTTTTGAGCACAAGATTTGTACCTATCTACCCGTCCAATCTCAGCATGCGTTTAATCATACCCGTCTAGGCCCCGTTTCAAGTAATCTACCCAAAATGCCCCTTCCGTCCGTAAAAGCCTCTTCTGTACCCCCCTGTACGTCCAGCGCCGCCCACCGCAACTTCTCGACAGCTGAACAACGCCGATCTCGACAGCGGTCGACCTTGGGCCCACCCGAGGAGGCTCCTTCGTCCGCCACCGCAGCAGAATCGGCGCCTTCTTCACCAAATCCCGCCTCCTGGCCTCCACCAAACCCCTCACCACTCCCTTCAAGAAAATCTTCATCGATCTCGTCTCGCGATCGACCGGCCTCGAACCCGTCTCCGTGGCATCAAGAATCCGCTAGGGGATCTGTCGTATGATGACGTTGAGGACGAGTCGGATGATTTGTACTTGAACGACGTCGGTTTCGTCAGGGAGTGGCTGCCGGAGTGTGTGGACGGCGGAGGTTGCTTGAGGTATCGGATTCTTGGATTCAGTCGTGTTGGAAGCGGTCGGAGGTTCTGTCTCTGATTTGTTCCTGCTGTGAGTTACTCCCTCCGTCCCAATTTACTTGTCACAGTTCTATTCCAACCGGAAAAAAGAATTAGTTATATCTTTAAATTGGTAATGAATTTTATATCCAATATGGATCTTGTTTGATAGATTTCGATTTGTTCTATAATACAATGTTTTCAAAATCGCCTAAAATATTATAAATTACAAGATATAATCAATTGAAAAGTGGCACGAACTCCAAAAAGTGACAAGTAAATTGGGACGGAGGTAGTATTTCGGGTTTCTCTCTTCGAAAAAAGTGTCTTTTAAAATGTGTTTTTATATGTTTCGGTTCAATTAGCGGGCAAAAATTTCAGTGCCTGGTGGGTACCACGTGGTGTCCGCTAGGTACATCCGAGTTGTCTATTGGGTTTTTGGACAGTTCGAATTTGGAATGAGAAAAAAGAGAGAAAGTGTTAGAATGAGAGTAGAGAGAGTTTCAATTCGAACCATTCAAAAGTGTATTGAACGGCTCGAATGTGCCGAACGGGTACCACGTGAGATATACCCACCCGGCATCCAAAAATTTCTCCAATTATCGGTTATTGTCGAACAATTTGGAAAGAAATTGAAGGTTGTGATGATGATGCTAGAAAAGTTCATGCTCTATCCGTTTGGATTCAGAGGTGTGAATTGTGTAATTTAGGGTGTGTGAATCATGTAATTTGGGACGTGAATTTTGGATTTAGGGTTGTGAATTGTGTAATTTGGATGGGTGTAAATTCTAGATTGTGAATTCTATTAAGGGTGCGAATTCTGTAAAGGGGTGTAAATTATTTTAAATGGTGTGAATTCTGCAAATAGTTGTGAATGCTAGGTGTGTGAATTCTTGTATATGTGAATTTTGCAAACAGGTGTGAATTCTCAGGGGGTGAGAATTTCTTCAAAGAGATGTGAATTCTGAGGGTGTAAAAAATGACGAGCAAAATAGTAAAAAAATCTCAAAAATTGTCCTGACTGTGAATTTTGAGGGTGTAAAAAGTGACGAGCAAAATAGTAAAAGAATCTCAAAAATTGTCAAGACGGGATAATATGACAAAAAGGATTGGAATGGAACTCCAACCAAAAAATAAGACCGCCTGCAATTTCCCGAAGCAAATATTGATCAAGACAAGTCTAATGGGCACGAGCATACTGTACGTTGCAAACACATGACGTTAGTAATGGATTTGCAAGTTATTTTAAGACAAATGATTTTGGCACTCTAGAATTTATTTTTTAGTATGTCTTATTATGTATAATTTGTATATTAAAAGATAAATTTTAGAGTGTCAAAATTATTTCCCTCATTTTAATTGGGTTATGACTGAAATTGGGCTTTGAGTAAAATGTGAAATAAGAAATTGAATTGGCACCTTCTTTGCTAAGTCGGCCCATGAGGTTTACACGGCTGGGCGCTATATATAAACGGTCTTGTCATTGTCAATTTAGTGGAATGACGATAAATATATTAGAAGATAAAAAAAATACGTATTTTGTGTATTTTATACACCCTTTAATACTTATTCATATATTTACTATTGTCAGCCTATATAACTGATTTTAGAATTTTTCATATATAAAAGGGCACTATATACTATAAAAGGGAGCAAGGGTTTTTGCTCGGGACACTTCCTTCTTCGCACAAAACAAGCCACAGAACGGAAGGGGGCTGCCATCAAATCACACCACCACGCATAGTGATGCAGAAGTATTCCCGTTCCGCTTTCTTTTTAAATCTTATTTTTCAAAAAAAAAAAGCAATTTTAAATTTAAATATAATAAAAATGAGAAATAATTTTTTAATTTTTTTTGCATTGTATTAAAGATCTTAATGAGATCTATCAAACAATATTCATATAGATAGAAAAATTATTTGCGTAAACACATGATTTTTAAACTTGAAATTACCTTCCTTTTTTAAAACTTCTGCTTTGTTTGGTTTGTGTTTTGAAATTTTTTTTGAAAAATTGCAGGGATAATAAGTGGAGAGAGGTAGAAAGAGAAATGTTAGAAGTAAGGAAAATCTAGGAGGAATTTTTTAAAAAATTCTTTTTAAAAAGAGAAGAAAACAAGGCATTCATTTTTTGAGAAAATGGAACACCCAACGCACCTAGAAATGAGGAGATTTTTTTTTATCAATTTTTTAATTTTATTGTCTAAGTATCTATCCACACAGTTGTAAATGTCTTTTTAGTCATTTAAAGAGTCATTTAGTTGTTTAAGAGCATCCGCATCAGGCTCTCTACATTTTGGACCAATTTACTCCTTAAAAAGTTACTTTATTACTTTAGCTATTCATTTTTAAAATTTCTACTGCATCAGACTCTCTATATTAACACTATTCTATTAAAAATATTATTTCTTTATTCCAAAAAAAAATATCAAATTATTCCATTCCAAGCAAATGTTCACTTGTTATTTAGTATTTTTTATTATATAAACGGTTTAAAAAAATTAAGTGCTCAAATTTTCAATCTGTTTGAACCGGTGCAAAGATTTTATTTTTCTAATAATTTTTATCTTAAAGGGTCATAATTAATATTTATTCCTAAGGCTTTCATATGAGATTCCTAAGAGAGTCGTAGAACCAAGTAAAATATAAAAAAAATGTCAAGAAGAGCCACTGTTGTAGCCTTGTAGCCATGAACAGTGAAATGAAAAGTAAACAGTTGCTCGGAAAATTGGACAAGGAACTGTAGCAAAACCAAATTTTTGGCAAGTGGTCCTCACCAATAAAGAGGCTGATGTAAAAGGCCTTTTTTTATCTTTGGCTCGGTACTTTAGTTTCAAGTGGGAAGAAGCGAGACACATGAAGATACCCTAAGGAGTCTATCTAGCTTTTTGAAGTCAAAGTCTTTGTTTTCATTTAATTTTGTGTCTTGAAAATGTAAATGTTTTTTCCTATTCTTGGAGGGTTGTTCCAAATCTTTTATATATATATCTCCTCTGCTATGAATAGAATGAGTAATTTTGAGTGTTGAATTAAAATAGCCTTTGACTTATGAGAAGATATTTATTATTGTTAAGTCTTATCCTTCTGTGGATTCCGATAAGTGGCGAGTTATCTGTTTCTATATATAGCATTGTATCCAAGGATGGAACCAAGATTTCTTAACACAGCGGCCAAACTATCAACAACAAATTTTGAGATTTCAAGATTCGGGAATCTGATCGTTTATTTGATTTGGATTTTGAGGGAGGTTTTTTTTGGATAATGAGTAAAGAGAGATAAAAAGAGAAATGAGAGTAATAAATGAAGCAAAAATTGATTGAAGACCGTGCACAGAGAGAGATCGAGGTTGGATGTTAGGACCCAAAACAAACAAAGTTTGAAGTATTTAAATGTCTAAATAATACCTAATACCAAAAAATAGTAATACTATAGTTGCTCTCACCAAAAAAAAAAAAAAACCAATCTTAATTGTTAAAAAAAAAAACCTCTGAAACTTCGCGGGTGGTGTTATCCTAACTTGGGTGGTGAGCTTTTTCTTGCCTTTCATCCTCTCTCTTTTTTTTTTTTTTTTACTTTTCTTCCATTCCATTTGAAAAATCCACCATCACACAAGATGAATTTGAAAGCACGGAGGCTGCACATAATGGAGTTCCAACACGGTTGTGTTCGGTTTCCATTTTAATTTAGTTTTAGTTTAGTTTTCCAATTATTACCCTATTTCTTTTTCCAATCATTACCATATTTCTCCAATTATTACTTTCTCATCTCTTTCCAATCATTACCTATCTCTTCAATCATTACTCTATTTCTTTCTTGGGAGTATTTAACTTGCTTTTCAATGGAGTTTATTTTGCATGGTTATTTATTTTTACTCCATGAGCGGCTAAACTGTTCGGTTAGGGTGATGAGGAGGTCTCTCCAAATAGCGTAGTTGTTAGTTTCTAGGGTTTTATGTTCAACTTGATTGTATAACTTGGTTGATTCATAACTTTTTATGAAGTTTGATCTGTATTTTTTTTTTCCCAACTTTCGAATATGTTTGTATTCATGGTTTCAACTTTCAAGCACTATCATGCAATGGTTTTCAACGTTAGGGGATAAGCCTTGAGATAGACTATACGATGTGAGACGGATTGTCTTGTTGGTTAAAACCAGTGAGACGATTTGTACCGTGTTGAAATAGCTTATACGGAGTACGAATCTTGATTATGTCTTTGGAGATTATCTATTGGAATTGCTATCTTACGGTGGTGTGGTTTAATGTTGAATATGAACCCTAGATTTCTAAATAATTACGTTACAAGGGGAGACTAAATTAGAAACCCTAGTCCTTTTCTCTCTCCTGTTTCCAAATCTTGCTTTCTAGTTAGTTTCTAATTCTCAAATCAAAATCCAACTTTCCTTTGCTTTTCGAATTAAATTAGAAATTAATTGGAAGTACCGTGACTTATCTTTTTACTCTCCGTAGACGATCTTGAACTTAACCACTGTTCTTCGAGATAATAGTTAATTCCTTATTTTATAAATTATATTTTTTGTACGAAAACGACAGACCAGTACCTGTTAGATTGTTGATGGTGAGATCAAGTAGCTCCAATTTCTGAAGACGTGACAAGTCGTCTGGTATCCTGCCACCCAGTTTATTGGTGCCTAAATTTAAACGGACAAGTGACGAGAGATTCGCCAGGTATGGCGGTATTGAACCGAAAAGATGATTTCTTCCCAAGTTCAAAACTTGGAGCTTGGCGAGATAACTGAGCTCTCCAGGGATTCTCCCTGAAATCTCATTCTTCTCCAAGTCAAAGATCTCGAGCTCCGTGCAACGACTTATATTCTGCGGTATCACGCCCTGTATGCTGTTGAAACTCATATTCAGGACCCTCAGGCGAAAAAGGTTATCAAGCTGATTAGGAAATGTTCCCATCAGCTGGTTGTTTTGTAGTTGAAGTGATCTGAGAAATGACAGATTGCCAATGTGTGGGCTTATGGAACCTTTAAGCCCCAAGCCAGCAAGATCAAGCTCAACCACCCTTGTGCCAACTTTGTCGTTGCACCTGACTCCGGTCCAGTTGCAGGGCGACAGGGTCTGGTCCCATGTGAGTAGAGGGCCAAGTGTTTCTGGATTAATACCAGACTTGAATGAGATCAAAGCTTCCTTATCTGTGATAATGCTCAGTCTAGGGGCCTCTGCTCCATGAACTAAGCATTTGGAAGCAGTGATCAGAACTGCTAAAATGGCGATTTGAAGAATCGTGTTGGAAAGGAAGAAAAAACCCATGTTTGATCACCGGGTTTTTGATTTGAGGTTGCAATATTGAAGATAGAATTAAGAAGTGCAGGAATGAGAAGTTAAGGTTATGGAGATGAGTATTTAAGCTTGCAAATTTGTTACCTCATGGACTTTTGGTGATTGTAGACTTGAAGTCAACGTTTTCAAGCCACGACCTGCAAGCCTTGTAAAAAGGTGGACTAATCCGCTGCTATTCTTACAAGACAGCATGTATATCAGTGGTTAGCAAAAAAGGGCGTAACTATTTGCATCCCTTTATTTTCTCTCGTAGCCCGTTAAAAATTTTCAAATATACTCGACAGTTAGTTACCGAAATTGAGATACATTTTCAACATTCGATTACCAAAATATAATATTTTTTTCAACAGCTATTTACCGAAAATGTATTTTCGGCAGTTGTTTACCTAAAGTTGAACATATTTTCGACATGTAGTTACCAAAATATAATCTTGTTTTTAACAGCTATTTACCGAAATGTTATTTATAATTTTCAACAATCACTTACCGAAATATAGTAGGTTATGGGAGAAAATAAAGGGCTGCAAATAGTCGCGCCCGCAAAAAATTGCTAATGAACGGTACATATTTTACATTTTAGTCCTAAGAAAAAAGTAGAACCAAATATCTTTTAAGACTAACTAACGAGAGCCTTAGAGCCAAAAATTAATTATGATCTTTTAGGATAAAATGATCAGAGAAATAAGATCTTCCCACCGATTCAAACGGATTGAAAATTATAGCACTTAATTTTTTTTTTTTTACAGATCATGTGACATGCACATGCCCCTTTGACGATTTTTTGGATCTCAGACTAACGGCAGGCCTTATATCTTAGGAATTGGAAGATAAATGGGGTGGGTTGTAGTGTTCTATAGTAGGAGGGGGTAAAGTGAAAAATGTGTATAGATAAAGGGGGCAACAAGTAATTAACCCGAAAAAGAATTATAGCAGATATTTGACACGGTAAATTCTAATGCCACGAGACTTTTCACTAATGCCACGAGCATTTATTGCTCTGGCATGTAAAATGACTCTCTTATCCCCTTGTGGTCAAAGCTGTCAATCCATAACATTAGTTATCCAAACTACCCTTCCTTGAAGGAACAAACCTAATTAAATTACGCTTAGGCTTCTGATTTCTCATGCTTTCTGACTGGCTATTTTGTTCTGATAGTAAATCCCTATTTTGTTTGATTGTGAGCAAAGGTCAAATTTTTAATTGAAAAAACTAAAACCAAAATTGTGCTTTTCTCCATAGCACACTTCAAATTTGAGTATTTTTTCTTTCTCAAAATCATTCTCACTAGTAAGTTGGTGACCCTAACAAAATCTATCCATTTTTTCAGCTTTCATTTTTATTTATTTTTTATTTTTTATGTTTCTAATAAACAAACACATGGTTCTCCATTTTAGCTTTACTTCTTCTAAAAAAAAAAAGATACTTTAAAAAAAATACTAAGCTGTGTTATCCGAGACATCTTTCACACATCACAACTAATCTTTGGAGACCAATCTCACCGCCACTTGCGGGGGTCCCAATTAAAACTAAAGCAAAACTTTATATGAACTGACCCTAGAATTTAATAGCATCTAATTGGTTTCAAACCAAAGATCTTAGAAGAGAATAAAACCCTAAGTTTCAAGTCTTGACCACAAGATCAACCCGTTGAGATTGGCTCGATCTCAACAATAGTAGTTCGTGAATAATGTAACAAAACCATAAACATATACTTTAGAGAAGCAATCCCTAAGTATAAAGTACACAATGAATAAACAATACTAACCTTGAATGTATATACTCCAAGGAATCTGGTGATCAAGTACAAACAGGAAGCGGATCAAAAAAAAGAACCAACGGGAAGAGACAAAACCTAAAGGAAAAAGGGCGATAAAGGTTCAGTTGAAAAGCACAGGAAATCAGAAGCCAAAAAAGGGTAATTGAAGGGTTGCTCGTTTACAGAAGGATAGTTTGGGTAACAAATGTTATGGGCTGACAGCTTTTAACCACAGCAGGACAAAAGAGTCATTTTAGCTACCAGAACAATTAATGCTCGTGGCATTAGGAAAAATGCTCGTGGCATTAGAGGCAGCCATTTGACACAGCGAAACTGAGACAATAATCACATTAATGCATCAATGATGCATAGTTGGGAGAGGGTCTCAATTGTTAACCTAGTTGGAATGTTCTATTTGCAATGGTGATGCCTTCTCCCCCAGCGTCTCTTTTAATCTCTGTATACTTAGTTGAGATCGATTAAGAGATAGATAAGACTTAATATTCATGGAGGCACTGTAAACAAGTTGTTTATAGCGAAGGTGAATCTGGACCGTCCAAAATATTCTTGGACGGTTCAGATTTTAAACAAACTTTTTCTTGGAGATTCGGATTTTAAACAAGTTTAAAATTCGGATTGTCCAAATTATTTTGGATGCCTGGGATTCACTTCCGTAAATATTTTTTTCACGGAAAACTATGTAAAAATGTTTTTCTCTAAGATTAATATTTATTTTCACAATCCCAAAAAAGTTGAAACATCAAAATTCAATAATAGCACCAAAAAGACACAGCTCATGTTTTATGTTTATGGTGCTTGTTTCAAACAGAGCCTAAATGTACATTATTCAAGATGCTTGATCCAAGTATTAAACTGAAAATAACCACTTTTTAGAGTAAAAAGTGGTTATTTCTCAAAATACTTAAATAAAGGTCAAATTTTTTTACTTTTCCGATCAATAACCCACAAAAATTTAACGCAAAACTAACGAAGGAAAAAAAAAAATTCAAATAAAGACAAAATTTTAAAATTTAAGTTAAGTCCATAAGAATGCAACCAAAATATGGGAAAACCATGTCACCATCAGTCTTTTAACATTGGGGACAAGCAACCTCAACAACGACCTAGTTTTGTGGGTTAATCGTACAAGCTTATGTATGAACATGTGGACTAAGTGAATCAATGGTTTTTTTTGTTTGTTTGAACTGAATCAATGACTATTCATACAAGTCTTTTCTTCCCACTAAGATCATCTACCGGTCTTGTTACATCAAATGCATCGATAGTCGGCATAAATTCAATGTGGCGTACTTGTGACCGGGTCACTGGAGATTTTTTTTCTTTCCCATTAACTTCATGTCTCGAAATTAGTCGATGTGCACATAAGTTGTCATAAATGTATGGTTCTTGAAAAGAACTATTGCAGATATTTGACACAGCGAAACTCTGA
>BPLS01000474.1:1294451-1314158 GCA_019656275.1 Rhododendron kiyosumense | reverse complement strand
TATTATCCAATGGATAATAGTTTCCCTAACATTTGTTGTCCAATGGACAAAGAATAAAACCAAAAATATTTAAAAGAAAAAGAATAATCAATTCTTGTTCTAGGGTTCAAAAGGTTCACGAGGGGCAAAACGGTCATTTTGCGGTTAGATAAAAGTAACTAGGTGGCTTCCTAGTTAAGTTTCTCTAACCGGATGGTTAGAAACTAACTAGGCTTGCTAAATAGGACTAAAGTGCAAGAAACGAAATTTGAAGGGCAAAAACGTAATTACGACAAACTGTAGGAATTAAAAAAAATTACAATAAAATTCAAATATTTAACGAAATTTTTAACAACCAAAAATCAGGGTCGTTACAGTGTCCATCTTTAGCATTGTCAAACTTGAAGGAGTGTCCTACACATACAAACATGTCTACCTTGAAGGCCTAGAAGTGTACCCAATCATACGTGAGATTCAAACACAATATAATTTCCAAAGTCGACACAAAACCTTACACGAACCGGTCTTATTTTGGCTATAACGTCTTATTGTTTAGAACGGGACTACGAGACTACCACCATTAGAAACTAAACTTTCTGTATATCAATTTCGATATATAATATACCCTAAACGGGTTCCAAATGATAAAGTTATACTCATCCGAAGTTACAGAAGGAATCTACCTTAGGCCCTGGGTATCGATACCATGACAAATGGTATCGATACCAATTGACTACCTTGGATACAGACGTAAGGGTATCGATACCATGCCAAAATGGTATCGATACCAGAAGGTTTCGAGCAGCGATTTTCAAATTTTTGACAGAGCTCACTAAGACCCGAACGGAGCAATCAAACACGAATTCAAGCACCAAATTAATACATAAACACATAATAGAAGTGAAAAACCTCTACCTCGTAGGTCAAAGACCAAAATCAAAGAGTTCCAACTGAGCCGTAGCTCCAAAAGCTTGAATCAACCCAAATACTCCGTTTTAAGCTTAACCCACCGAGATACGAGCTCAAGATCATGAATAGAAGTTATATTGGAGGTTGATCTTCATGGGTTTCGAGTTTTGGGTGAGATTTAGTGGGATGGAGTAAGAGGTTGAGAGAGAGCCGAGATAGAGAGAGAGTCGGATGGAGAGAGAGTGATATAGGTGTAAAAATGATCTCCTACACACACCTCTCTCAATATATACTCACACACATGCTCAATTACACTAACAATCCTAACTTCCAAGGCCTTACACATTAACCCCAAACACACATTTACATCACCTTTCACATAATTTGCAACTCAAGTAATTATTAGGCATCAAAATTTGATACAGGTCATTACAGCTATACTAGCTCAGTAGAAAAATCTTCTACCAATTTTATATGCAAGAGTAAAAATTTGGGTAGAGAATGACAAGTTTGAAAGATATGAGCATTCAAAGGTTACGCAAAATACCCCACGACTCTAATCACAAAACCAAAGTATTTTCATGCCACAATAGCCACTTAATTTGTAACAACCCTAATTTTTTAGTCGATAAAAATTTCATTAAATATTTGAATTTTATTTTTATTACTTGGATTTACTTTTAAATTTCTATAATTTGTCATAATTACGTTTTTAATTTCAAATTTGATTTCTTTGCGCTTTAGTCCACTTAGCAAGCCTAACTAGCTTCTAACCATCCGGTTGGAGAAAACTAAACTAGGAAGCTACCTAGTTACCTTTACCTAACCGTCAAATGACCGTTTTACCCCTCAAGAACCTTTTGAACCTTTTGAACCCTAGAACAAGAATTGATTATTCTTTTTCTTTTAAATATTGTTAGTTTTATTCTTTGTCCATTGGACAATAAAAGTTAGGGAGACTATTATCCATTGGATAATAGAAACCCCAATTCTTTATTATAAAAGTATACTTGGTTAAGTACTTTTTTTTAATACTTTAAAATACTTTTTGATTATTTTTATTTTATAATCTCCCTAGCAACTATTATCCATTGGATAATAAAAGTTAGGGTGGTTATTATCCATTGGGTAAAAGAGTTAGTCTTCCAACCAAGTACATGGGTTATTAATTTAGTCTTTTCTTTTAACCCCATGTGCCAAAGTACCCATTATTTTAATATAAAAGTACTTAGTACCAAGATTCCCAAAGTACCCTTTATTATTTTTTTTAATGGGGTTTTGAACTACCTAGATACATTAGTACATTATTTGGTTAAAGTATTACCTTAAGTACCATGTGCTAAATTCAATAGTTTATTAGGTGAATCTTAATCTTTTTAGTCCTTTTGATCCTAGGTACTAAAAGTACTACTATTTTAATTGTTATACTAGCATATATGTACATATATATGTACCTTAGCAAGAGAGTGAGAGGGAGAGAGAGAGAGAGAGAGAGAGAAAGCTGAGAGAGGAGGGAGAGAGAGGGGGGCCAGATGGGAGAGAGAGGAGGGGAGAGATTTGGTTAGTACTTGGCATTTGATCTTCCATTGTACATCCAATCTTGGAGATTTACCCTTTTCAACCAAAAATCTTAACTTCCATTGTCCTCTTTGTACATTCTAGCATTTGTTTAAACCTTAGAATCTTGTACCAATCTCATCTCCACCACAAAATTGTTCAAGATCAAATCCTTGGTACAATCCTAGCCTTGCAAACCTACCAATTAGCCTTGATCTTCCATAAAAGTCTTGATTTTATTGGATTAAAAATTGGGGAATGGAGGAGAGAGAAGGGGCCGGCCAAGGGAGAGGGAGAGGGAGAATTGCCTATAAATAGAGAGCCATCTCATGCCTTGAACTCACACCTCAAGCAATTGCTCTTCCTTCTCTCTAGAATTTCTAGTATCCTTGTCCAAAGTTCAAGAATTTTCCTTGTTCTTGAAGTTCTTGAGCAAAACCACTTTCAAATACCACCCTTAGATCTTTAAAGTAGTCCACTTGAGGTAGCAAAGTTGTTCCTAGGAAAAGAAAGTATAACTCTTTTCCTTTCGAAGCAAACCGGAGGCCGTTACGCCGCCGATTCCAAAACCGACCACCGATTTACCGTAGCCGACCACCGCCAAGAAGTAAGGTAGAAATCCTATTCTAACAACTCTATGTATTGTATAAAAATGTATGTTGGAGAATAGAACGTCGTTAGGAAGTTACTTTGATCAATTCTTTCTAAAGTATATAAGGTTATCTGTTGACTGTTAAGGTTATCTGTCACCAATAATGTTAGATTTGCATGAAGTACTTGAAAGGTGTGTTCTTGAAATAATGAAAAGGAAGGGGAGTATGTTGAACATGTCGACTTAATTTTCCGGAAAAACATATGTTCTTTTAAACTTTCCAAAAAGGAAGAAGATTGAATTTCAAAGAAAGATAAATTAACGTTTGAACGTAAGTATTCGTATTTTGATCTTTAGGATGGTTGTGAGCATGCTCAATAATATAGAGTTGGATTGTAATACCCGAATTTTGAATATTATGATTATTTACGCAAAAAGTGAGTTTCCGATGGTGCTTTGAATGCGTTTACAAGTAATTTAAAAAGAAGAGTTAGTGTAAAGGGGGATTAGAGAAGAAAATATTTAAATTGGACAAAAGACAAGTATTAAGACATTGTTTACATCCTGAAAAATGCCACCCAATGAAAAAATTCCACGTGGCCCCGAACGGTACGGCGGTTGTATGGAGCCTGTCCCGGTTGAGTACCAATTACAGAGGATTACGGAAATTAAGGGAGGCATTGTTTTTATGGCAAACGGTGTCGTTTTAAAGTGAACCGGTGTCGTTTGAGTAGTAATTAAACGCTGGTTTGGGAGATTATTGAATCTAATCGTTGATTTAGACTTTGCGATCATCGAGCGGTGCCCTCGCTGCCCTGTTTTATAACTGAAATTAGTTCCAGTTACAGGGAATCATTTTTGGAAGCAGACGTGTTGCATTAATTCACGTTGCTTGAAAATAGGAACCACGATCCAGGAAGTGGCCATGAACACCGTGATCAAAGCAAGCAGGGGAAGAAGGAATTCTGGAAATATCAAGGTAACCGTTCGAAAGCCCCCTCAACCGTTTTATGTGGCCAACGTGGGTATCAATCGAAGACGTGGAGATCGAAGGCAGGGCCAATGTCTATAAATAAAGAAGTGAAGCGAAGAGAGAAGCCCCCCACAAAAAATTCATATCATCTGACAACTCATACAAAATGATTGCTCAGAGATCTATCTTAGATTAGTCTAGTTTAAAGTAGGATCTTTTTGTAAGTTGAAGGCTTATTTGCATGTAAGATGGCTTTCGATTAAATTCAAGTTTTCTTATTTTCTTGTAAGTTCTTTTCTTACCAAAGAATAGTCGTTTGTAAGTCCATTTTTGATTAAATTCAGTGTGCTTATTTTACTGTATTGTTCTTAGAAGAATCTTAAGAGTGTTTGTATACAAATCTACCTTTGATTAAATTCAGGTTTGTTTGTGTTCAATCATCTTTTCTGGTTCGAAGCGCGTCAATCTTTTATTTGGTTGATACCTTAAGGAAAAATCCTCTTAGTTGAGGTAATCGAACGGATAACACAATTGCCTGATTGAGATTAGTTATTTCAAATCAATTTGAAAAGAGTAATTTCATCTGTGAAGTTATTTCTTTTCTGGCACGCCCGCACACAATCATTTGCCATTTGATTGAGCTAATTCAGCCCAAACACATGGTAATTTCATTAAAGAAACAAAAATAATTTATTCCATTCAACACCAACTATATCCAAATGTCAATATACAATAAACAATTCAACCATTGAATAAAGATTTATTACATTAGCTTGGAAAACAATTCCCAACAAAAACTTACACCAAAGAGCCCGACTAATTGGACTCATTGAAAAATAACTAATGTAATTCTACTTTCCTGAAAATGGAATCATGCATGCACTAGGCCAACCATCTCATTCTGCATATTTTCTTTACTCGAAGCTTACTTCTTTACCGAGCTTATACCCTTTCTTCCCTTTCTTTCGGGTATTAAGTTTTATGTCGGACTGATTACTTAGATAAGGAAGAAGAGGCATTCCCAAACATTCTCCGCTGCACGTTCCTTGTCATGGATGGGCTTATGAGGTTTCAGTTTGCTCAATAATTGTGGTGGTGCTTATAGTAGATTCCCTGAAGGCAATTTCTTAGTCGGTAAGCCTTCGATCGAAGACTTACCCAAATGAAGTTCACTTTGAAGCAAGAGTTCCGGTGATGCTGCAATCAATTTCTGCAACTGTTTCATATTAAAAAGGAATTGGAAGTCTAAAACCAAGAAGAAAATGCCGCAGCATCTCCCAAAAAACTAAGCACTTTTAAATAGGAAAGATCAGCTTACCTTTATCAATCTATGCAACACAAAGACTTGAACCGCAAAAACTCTTCGCTGACTGCAAAACAGTAGCATTGGAGTTGGATTAAGCACCAAGAGCCAGATTTTCAATGGATGGGGCAAAAACATTTGTGCACAGACATATTAGACCACTTAACAACATGTTTAGCAATATCTACCTATTTCCAGCCTAGGGTGTCGTTTGTCAATGTCAGCAAAATTTCCGGCCACAATGTATGATTGATCATAGCAATTTAATACATGGTTTTGACTGATTGGAGTTTCAATCCAAACTTCAAGTCAACTGTTATTTTTCACACAATTCCATGGAAAACTCAGGCCATTCTAATTTCAACCAACATTGTCCAAAGTCTATTGGATTATCAACAGGATGCAACAACGATGCAATATCAATAGGATTATCTGCTTCTTGTGAACCCACATGTCAAATCAGCTCATAGAGTTCATTAAACTGAAAGCAGAACAGACATAAAAACAATTCACTCATCTCTGTATTGTTAGCTGTAGCAAATGAACATTGCAATAATTCAGTCAAAGATACTTACTGGGTAATAGCTTTTCTTGTTTTCAAAAATTATTTCTGACCTATGTCTCCAACAATGTCATCTGGCGATATTTCCGCTCCAGGCATAGAGTCCACCATGGATGTTTCCGAGACATTGGCATTTCTGTCTAACTCTCCCACTTGTAATGGCGCACACTGATCTTCAAAGCACTTAGAGACATTTTCAAGACTATTCTGCCTTCTATAATTATCTCCATGCATTGGTCCGAAACAGGATACACCTTCCAACATGGAAGCATTTCCCCCTTGTACACCCTTTTTGGGATTGGCTGAAGAACTATCATTTCTAAGAGCTTTTTTTTTTCTTCAAAAGCTCGATTCTGGTGATGTAAAGGTCCATTGGAATCAGCTATTCTGCTTCTTTCCGTGGAAGGAGGGATAGAGCAGAAAAATGGTTTTTTTATCGAGTATTAGCTAAATCAGATCGATAAAAAGAGAGGAGAAAAAAAAAATCATGGAAGAACTCCCTATTGAAACGCTTGGTCAAGAAAGGACAACTCACGATTGAATGGAGGACTGAACGCTTGATCATCCATTAGAAGCCAAAACCCTATTCGCAAGAAAAGAGAGGGAAATCAGAGTGCGCCTACGATTTCAGAGAAAATTTTCAAGGTCGGGTGTGGTTTTAGGCGCCCAAAAATTGGTGGAACGCTATAATAGGATTAATGAAACGCTATTGATGAACTTCCGCTTCTCTCGGTGTATTTCAACAAGTTGGAACGCTATTAATGCCACACTACAATAGCATTCATGAAAGAATGCTATAAAATTATGCTGTTGAAAGCTATATTTGTTGTAGTGCAAGTACCCAAACAGAGAGAGATACCAGTCTTAATCATAAAAATCTGAGCTTCAAAAAGATGTGCAAACTCTCATCTATCACAATTCTGCTCAAAGCTTCAAGCATACAAGAGTCCACTTCGCTTACAATACAGCAAGAGATTTACTACAAAAGCTTGGGAGTTCTTTCTTGCTTCTCCATTAAAAATAAATCATGGAGTATAATCATTTCCTGGCAGCAAACTAGAAACATGAAAAACAGGAACATAGAAGCTAAAATATAATTTCCCCATAATGAAAGTTCCTCTAAGTAATCTGCAACTATCTCAACTTAACACTAAATTTTAGACCTCCTTCAGCATTAAATGGGTTGCTGTTGAATAACATTGTGCACCTAGGTTATAGAAGATAGGAGCCATATGTAAGAAGTCAATTGTTTATGTATATCATGTGTACATAAACAAGAATATATAGATGCAATTACGCAAATAACGTCACATGGCAATATTAATACATCAAAAAACGCTATGCAGAACAAATTTCGCAGTGGGGAGGTTGATAGGGGTACCTTTGTGGCTAATTCATGTAGCGTTCTCACTTCTCATGTATCTCTGATAGATCCTCCATGGCCACAAATCCACGCAAGCCCTAGTGATCAAACAATCCAACTCATTGGGCAAATCAGCCGACGGAAAAGAGAAATTGAGGCATTGGCTGCCATAGAAGCCAACCATGGGGCACAAACAATTGTTGGGGAAAATAAGGGCCCAAATGCACAAACAAATATCACCAAAAAACAGTCACAAACTGAGTAGAATCGCAGCAGAAATGCAGCAAATACAGATCAGATTTTCAGCAATATATCAAGCTAGAAACATGTAGTTTTCAGCCACAAAACAGAGCAGAAAATACAGCAGTGAATAAACTTATCTGGGCACCGAAAATTCTGATTTTCCTTCCCGTGATTCAAGCTTTACAAAGCCTTCTTTCACAACCACACTAGAGTACACATAAGGCCACTTAAAACCCACTTCTTTCTTCACTCTATTCTCTCTCTCTGTCTACGTTTTTTTTTTTCTTTTTCTTACAAAGAAAAAAGACACACGCACAGCCACTAGAATATCTGTAAAAGGTTCTAGACCCATGTTTTAACATATTGCATACTAAGTACAAAAAATGGATCTTGACAAACTTGTGTCAACCTATGTTTTCGTCATTATAATGTGATAAATAATCCAACTTATTGGGCAATTCAATCTAACAAAATTTGAGGTATTGGCAGCAGCCATAGAGGCCAAGCCGCCAACCATTGCGCACAAACAATAACCTTGTGACTATACCAAGCAAATGACGACTGACAATGATCATTTCACTTTAAAGTTTAAACTAGTGAGCTAACCAGGGGCAAGGCCCGTGGTTATGGATTAGCCCCTTGTTATGATTATGGATTCGCCCATGGTCTCTAACAATTCTCTACGAAATCAAGTATGAAAGGGGTAAGTTACCAGTTTTGTACGTAAGATTTTATTTGTATTGTCCACAAACTCATTAGGCAATGAAAATTTTGTGATAACTTATTTTGAAGCCACCAACAATTCAAATGATTTGAGCACCATTTTCATATCTCTAATCGGACATCTAGATAGATAACATTTAACTAAAAAATGAAACATACAAAGTCATATGCTGACTTATGACCCAGTAGTAAAACATATCCAAAACTTCAAATTAGTTTTCGTATAAAAAATAACAGAGGTCTTTTTTCATTTTGGAACAGAGAAAACATGTTGCATTAGAAAGCCTAACATTCTCTTTCTTTGCGTTTACCCTTGGTTCTAAACAAGGAGATTGAGCCAAAATAACAAGAAAATGTATTTCAAGCATTCGAAGAACAAGAACATATAGATACACCAAAGTCAAAACGAATTAATCAAATTGAGCCCTCTATAGAAGGGGTTGACAGAAATTGAAATTAAAGAAATATACCTGTAAATCTTGCCAAACGAAGCATGAAAAAAACAAATAGATGAAAACCGAAATAAACTAATCAAACTGAGCCCTCTACAGAATACATAAGATAGAAGGAAACTACAATAGGCACTAATAATCTACCCTCCTACATTCTAAAAGATCTCAAAACCTCCATTGTATTCATCTCTGAGGGGAAAAGTGATGAGAGAAAAACAAAGGAAGAGAGAAAATTTATGTTATGAGTCAAAGCATTGATAGGAGAATACACATAAGTAGGAACTGGAAAGGAAACCAATCACAAAAGAGTAGAACACGTGGTTATCCATTTTCCAAGTTCCAACACATGAGTGAAGGATGAAATAACATTACAAACCAACTGATGCTTTACAGTAAGGAACATGAATTGAAGAAACTAGGAGATTAAACCATCAAGATTAGCCCTAAAACCTTCCCCCCAAAAAAGAGATTATTCCTGAAACTGACGGGGCAAGATATACATACACAGCCGAATCTATAAATTACTCTAAACTATTTCTAGGCCCATGAATCATAAAATCCAAATTTCACAACAAAACGGGATAAACCCTAGAAACGAAATCAAGCGACGATTTTGAGACCCATGAATCATAAAATCCGAATTTCAACACAAAAAGGGATAAACCCTAGATACGAAATCAAGAGACTATTTCTAGGCCCATGAATCATAAAATCCGCATTTCGCCATAAAACGGTGTAAACCCTAGAAACGAACCTATTTAAATCAGATTTTTGTAATAACAGATGAGAAGGACCAAACCTTTGGGTGGAACACAAACGGAACCGGAGTGGATTATCGCCTCTTCAAACCCAAAGAAAATGGCGATGCCCTTTTTCTCCGACAAACGGTGTAGATTTTCTGGCGACGGCGGCGTGGAGGAGGCGCTAGTGGTTGTGACGCCGGAAGACATAGTTCTCGTGAGGTTGTTCGAGGATAAGATTAACAAACTCAGGGCGCCCTTTCTTCCCAAATCGATTGGAATTTCAATAGTTCCCCATCTGGAGAGAGAGAGAGAGAGAGAGAGAGAGAGAGAGAGAGTGTGTGTGTGTGTGTGTGTGTGTGTGTTAGGGTTTGAAATTGGAATTCACGTAGGTACGGAGTTAGAGAGAGAGAGAGAAGGGATTTCCAGTTTCCCCCCAAGTGATTTTTGTGTCTAATTTTTCGTGGAAAATGGAGACTGGCGCGCCCTTCTTAGGTTGAACGCTATTATTGAGTTAATGGAACGCTATCTGAAGTCTTCCGCTTGTGTACAGTAACTTGCACGCTATCTTAGCCTCAAAGTGTAATTCTATTATAGCATTTGCTTAAAAACGCTATAATCTTATGCTGTTAAAACTCATTTGTGTTGTAGTGTCTTGACCTTCTCCGTAGTATCTCGCACTATGTCGGGCCCGATCAATCCTGTCTCTGCAGCATCCGTCCAGCAGACTGGCGATCGACAAGGTCGACTGCTTAGCCTCCAAACCTCGCCTTCGAATAAGGTTGAGAAAACCCCAAGCGTAGGGCTAGGTCGTCGATAGCATAATAACCGGAAATCCGGGATCGTACCCACAGAGAATCGAAATATAGCTAGTTTGGATTGTAGGTTGAAAGGGTAGAATGCGGCGTTCAAGACGGCCAACTTGATTTTGCTTTTAAACGGAGAAAAAGGCTAATAAAAGACTATAAAAGAGATTTATGAACTAAAAAGAGGCAAGTCTAGGGATCGTCTATCCCATGACAAAGGTCGTTACCGGTTCTCAATATAACTCAAGCGAGAGTCACGACCGCGTGCTCACACTCGGAAGATTTAACTTTAACGACTACGTTTATCAAAAGATGTGATTAAACGGAACTAAACAAACCTATTTTTGCTAATGTATCTAACATGTAGGAGGCCACGAGCCCTCAATATGCCGCTTGACTAAACAACATACCAAGGAGTTAACACCCCTCGTTTAGACCAAAATGGCTAGATTAATCCAATTCCGAAAACCATGATTTTAAGTCCGAAGGTTTAAGAACCAAATAACCACCTAAGTCATTGGGAAAGATTAGCCCAAGACTTAGCCAAAAGACTACTCACACATAGCTAAAAGACTAGACAAGGTAAGAAAATGGAGCGAAAGATTTAACCGAAGAAAACGTAAATAAACTTGATTTATGCAAAGCTCCAAAGCGTAGCTACAACATTAATAAACGAGAAGTTAACATAAGATAAATACTTACATGAGTTCTTGAAGAAATTAGCTAAGAAAGCTTGAAGGACATTAATGGAGTTATCTAGGAAAAGAAAGAAAGACTAAGGCCTAAAAAGACTAGAAATGGCCATACCCTCCATATATGGCATATAAGCCTATTTATAGGGAGCTAAAGTTAAATTACAAAGGACCAAAAAGTCCCCAAAATATCCCAAAAACATTCCATAAGTGAAAACTTTCCATAAATGGAAGGTAGAAAAAGGTAACAAAAATCTGCAGATTTTTCCATGCAGTACCGGTACTGGGAAACTCCCAATACCGGTACCAGGCTTCAACGGGCTGGAAAATTGATCTCTGGACACCCAGTACCGGTACTGGGAATTGCCCAGTACCGGTACCCGCTTGACAGATTTTTGGGCAAACTTTGTAAGCTCGCTCCGGACACTCCCGAACTCGGATTTAGGTGTTCTTTGGACCGTTGGAAAGCTCGTTGAGTCTACTTTCTAACCCAAGTGGTTTGGATCAAAAGTGATTTGTACATCAAAAGTTATGTCAATTCTACCCTCAGCTGGTCGAAAGATGAGTGGATTTGGTAAAATCCTCACTTCTCCTTCAATTCCCTTGACCCTTGGGAGACCCGAGCAATCCCTAAACCATCTTTCGAGCACCACAATGGGGTGGTGCATGGCCTTGAGTACTTGGTTGCACCCGGAGCATTCCTTGGCGTTCAAACGCGCCTTATTTATACGAATTACCTGAAATACACAAAAACCTACCTTACGTGCAATATCATTATAAAAGCTAAATAAACGCAAGTTAAACCAACATACTACGGGACTAGTCGCACCAAGTATCTATGATAATGGGTGCTCATCATCAACCGTATAGAGCTTCGTACGGTGCCATTCCGATGCTTGCTTGATAGCTGTTGTTGTAGGCGAACTCAATGGCAAGTGTTGCTCCCAGCTCCCAGATAAATCCAAAGCGCAAGCTCTCAGCATATCTTCCAGAGTTTGAATAGTCCTCTCCGTTTGTCCGTCTGTTTGAGGGTGAAAGGCCGTTCTAAGCCTTACGTCCATTCCCAAAGCTCTCTGCAATCCTTTCCAGAAGTGCGACACAAAACGCGGGTCTCTGTCAGACACTATCGAGATTGGTACTCCATGAAGGCGTACGATTTCTCGAATGTACAACATGCTTAGTTGCTCCACGTTTTCCGTCATCTTGACAGGTAGAAAGTGTGCAGACTTGGTGAGTCGATCCACAATCACCCAGATAGCAGTATTGGACTTGGCAGATCTTGGTAATCCAGTGACAAAGTCCATCGAGATATGCTCCCACTTCCAAGTCGGTATTGGCAAGGGTTGAAGGTCTCCTCCAGGTTTCTGATGCTCGGCCTTGACTTGTTGACATACCAAACAGGTGGACACAAATCGTGCTACATCCTTCTTCATTCCTTCCCACCAGTACGTTCTTCGCAGGTCATGATACATCTTTGTACCACCGGGGTGAACTGCAAAGTTCGAATGGTGAGCTTCTCGGAGTACGCTTTCTCGAAGGGTTCCAACATTAGGCACGAATACCTTTCCCTTGAATTTCAGACTGTTATTTTCTTCGATTGTCCATCCTGGCACCGCCTTTCCTTCTCGGATTCGATGCCGGACGAATTCACAAGTCTGCTCTAAGGTTTGGGCTAGCAATACTTCCTGATGAAGTGCTGGCTCTGCAATTAGAGCGTACAATCGAACGTTCCCATTTTCTGATGATGGCCGCAAGTTGAACTCGTTGAGAGTATCAACCATTTCCCATTCCTTGATGGCTGTCTTGGCTCTCTGTGCTCTTTCTTTTCGACTAAGAGCATCAGCTACCACGTTAGCCTTGCCGGGGTGATATTGCATGGTAAACTTGTAATCTTCCAAATACTCCATCCATCGACGCTGCCTCAAGTTCAACTCCTTCTGAGTGAAAAGATACTTGAGACTCTTGTGGTCGGTAAAAACTTCAAATTGTTCTCCCCACAGATAGTAACGCCACGACCTGAGAGCGAATACTACTGCAGCCAATTCTAAGTCATGGGTGGGGTAATTCTTCTCGTGTGGTCGGAGTTGTCGAGATCCGTAAGCTACGACCTTTCCATTCTGCATCAGTACACATCCTAAGCCATCTCTTGACGCATCACAATAGACCATATAATCGATACCACGCTCAGGAATGATAAGAATCGGTGCGCTAGTTAGTCTCTTCTTCAGCTCTTGGAAAGATTTCTCGCAGGCTTCGTTCCAATCCAGCTTCACTCCTTTCTGAGTTAGCCTGGTCATTGGCTTAGCTAGGATTGAGAAGTCTGGTATGAATCTTCGGTAATAACCAGCCAATCCTAGAAAACTTCTGATTTCCAACACAGAGGTCGGCTGTTTCCATTTCAGCATTGCTTCGACCTTGCTTTCGTCCAGAGCAATCCCATCCTTGGATACTACATGCCCCAAGAACTTAACCACTTCAAGCCAAAACTCACATTTACTGGCCTTGGTGTACAGTTGGTTATCTCGAAGTATTTGTAGTGCTATCCTAAGATGCTCTTCGTGCTCCTCCTTGCTAGCAGAGTAAATCAAGATGTCGTCAATGAACACCACTACAAACTTGTCTAAGTAGGGTTGAAAAATCTTGTTCATGAGACACATGAATACTGCTGGAGCATTGGTCAGTCCAAATGGCATCACTACAAACTCGTAGTGGCCATATCTAGTTCGGAAAGCCGTCTTGGCGACATCCTCATCTCGAATCCTTAACTGATGATAGCCTGATCGGAGATCGATTTTGGAAAAGCAAGTCGCTCCCCTCAATTGATCAAACAGATCATCTATCCTAGGCAACGGCTATCGGTTCTTGATCGTGACTTGATTCAGCTTCCTATAGTCAATACACAGCCTAAGCGTTCCTTCCTTCTTCTTTACGAACAAAGCTGGCGCTCCCCAAGGCGATGTGCTTGGCCTAATGAATCCTTCGTCCAGCAGTTCTTGCAACTGAGTCTTGAGCTCCCTCAATTCTGCAGGGGCCATTCGGTACGGGGCCATGGAAATTGGAGCGGTTCCAAGCTGCAGTTCTATGGAGAAATCTATCTCCCTTTGAGGTGGTAAACCAGGAAGTTCTTCTGGGAAAACATCGGCGTACTCGCAAACGATGTGTGGCAATCCCAGTTCCATCCTGTCAGTTTCTTCCATTTGGAGACTGGCTAGCCATCCAAACAGTTGATTCTGCCACCTAGATCTCTTCGTCATTGAACTCGTTGTTTCTCTATCCCCCTTAAAACGGAAACGAGTCCCTTCTGGGGTGTAAGTCATCACAGTCTTCTGGTGACAATCGACGACTGCTCGATGAGCTGATAGCCAATCCATTCCAAGGATAACGTCGAAGTCTGCCATATCGATTACTCGGAGGTCGCAGGTGAGACGTAGAGTCGCTACTTCTATCTCGCACCCTCTACACACTAGACTAACAGCTATACTCCCCCCCAATGGTGATATTACCCTCGTACTCTTACTTAGGGGTTCTATTTCTAGTGCTAGAGCAGTTACGCAAGCAGTAGATATAAACGAATGCGATGCACCAGAGTCAAACAAAGCTTGCACGCAAGTACTATATAGTAGCAGCGTACCTTGGATCACAGAAGGATCCTGCTCTTGTTCCTCGGTCTGCAGCGCAAAGATACGCCCTCCAGCGCCTTGCTGAGCTCCCATGGGCTGCTTTCCCTTGTTCTGCCCGTTCTGCTGCTGGGCTGAACCTCCAGGGTTTTGCTTCACAAAGCTGGCCTACCCGGGCTGCTGAGCCTTCTGGTTTTCGAAGCTTCCGCTCTTCCCCTTCTGAGGCTGGGGACACTCACGCTTGTAGTGACCCATAGCCTGGCAGTTGAAGCACTGCACAAATGCCTTGCTTTGGCCAAACCTCTGCGAATCACCACGTCCTAGCGCAGTGTTCTTCCAATTCTGATTGCCTTGACCCAGAGCAAAGGTTTTGGTAGGGTAGGGTCCACGGTTGCTGTTGTTGGAGGTCTGAGTTCGGATCGGTCCGCCAACATTGCCGGTTGCCTTCCTCCAGCGAGTCTTGAAATCGTTCTCCTCGCTCTCTAGGCGAAGAGCGCACTGCACCATACCAGAATAGGTGGGGAAAGCCTGAGCAACCACAGCTCTTCTAGCTGTCGTTAGCCCCCACTTGAATCTCCTTGCTTTCTTATCCTCGGTTGCAACGGCATCCGGGGCATAGCGTGAGAGCTCTTCGAACTTGGCCGCGTACTGAGTCACGGTCATAGTCCCTTGCTTCAGATTGTTGAACTCTTGTTCCTTAGCCAAGTGAATAGGCGTAGGGAAATATTTGTCGAGGAACAGCGTCTTGAACTGAGCAAACGTCATGGTAGCCACGTCATGTGTTGCCTCCATCAGCTCCCACCAATAGCGGGCTTCTCCCTTCAGCTGGTATGTGGCTAAGGCCACACGGTCTCCATCACGGGTGATCTCCAAGGTGTCCATGATCACCTTGACTTCTTTAAGCCATGCTTCAGCCACGGTCGGGTTGGTGTCACCGTTGAATGTTGGAGGTCGACGCTTGCAGAACTCGTTCATCGCACGGGTTCGAGTCATAGGTCCTTCATTCGGGTTTGGGTTTTGACGGGCAGCGTTCAGAGCAGTCACAAGTGCTTGCATGACTTGAGCGAGGTCAGGGTTGGGGTTAGGGTTAGAGGAATCACCGGTCTCATACCCTAGTCCACTGCGTCGGTTCACCATCTACGAGCGAAAATTGAAAAGGGGAATGGTTTAGTTTTTAGCTAAACTATTTTTTTTTGCTCAAAATGAGAAACAATCAATAGAGTAGTATGCAACAATATTCTTAAAACAACTAGCTTTTTCATAGATAAGCAGAAAGTTACAAATACTAAGCATCGAGTTCTACTATAAAACACATAACAACAAACTTCCTACTACATGCTGCGATAATCCTATACTACAAAGCTACACATCATACTACTTGGTTCTTCTAGCATAAGTGCTTGAAAGGCAACTCAAACTTTCGGAACCTTATTCTAATAGTACTCCTACTCTACTAACTCGGTGGAACGACTCCAAAGAACTCCCTCAACTGAATCTTCCACTCCTTCTCCCTCTTCTCTAGCCAACGCTCTCCATCACTGCGAATCTTTTCCACAAGCTCTCGGAGGCGCGGATCCTAAGGATCGATGTCCTCAGTGGTGTCAGGTGAGAACACGACTATCTCAAAAAGCTGCTCGTCAGTCTCGGGGTTTCGGATCCCTAGGTGAGGTATCGGTGTGTGACTCTCAGGTGCAAGTAGTGCCTTGTAGTACAGGAGAGTAGCCACGGTGTACTCGGCAAAGTAATAGCTATCCATATCTACAATAAGGAAAGTTATATATTAGACTTAACAGTGGAAGGCGAGAATTATGCATAACAAGTACAAGTAAGCATAACAAAGATCACAATAGATAAAACATAAGTCTTATATTCCTTAAAACAGCAAGTACATCACAAACGGCTTAAAAGCCAAAGCTTCCTACATTATACTACATACAAAAGATCCTATCCCATTCCGCTTATAACAAAAGATCCTACTACTTGCTAGGCTTGCTAGCTTGTCTAGAAAAGGTGAGGGAACTCAATCCTACAAGCTCCTATATCGTCCTCGAAGGGTGGTGGGGGCACGTCTCCAGAGTCGGCAGGTATGTCCATGTAGTCGGGCATAACTAGCGCAGGTGGTATCACTCCAAAATCAATGTCTTCATCGTCGGAATCCCATCCCATTGGTCCTCCAAACTCCTCGGGGTCTTCGTCCTCAGAATCGTCATCGTCAGATGGCAAGTCGGGGTTTGGCAAGTTCATCAAATGCTCCCAATCGGCTGCGTTAAGTGGCGGGTCATTGAACTCCTCGGGATCGTCTTCCTCGGGGTCCTCCTCTTCAGGGTCCTCTTCGACTTCCATGTTGTTGGGAGGTGCTACCATCATTGGTACGGTATTGATAGGTTCGGCATTGATTGGTTCGGCATTGATTGGTTCAATTGGGAGGTGCACGTTGTCGGGAGGTACGAGTTGAACGATGACAGGTACGGCGTCAACTATGTCTTCCTCTTCCTCATTGATGGGACGGACAAGGGCGCCATGCTCTTGGTAGAAGTCAAAGGTGTAAGGAAAGGCATACGAGAAATAGGGATCCTCCACTAGTTGATGTGTCATGGACCTCACGGTGCTTGCAAGTCGATGAGATTCGGCTAGAAGGTTGACTTGATAAGGGCTTAGAGGATCCATCTACAATAAAGAAAATTATCTATTAGACTTATGAACAAGGCATAACAACACGGTTTTATTCATAGCATAACTTGAAAATACAACTTAACTTAGTGAAAATCCTATTTCTTAACATCCTATACAACAGCTAGGGAATTTTATTTAGGGTGCTCTTCCTAGTCTTCTTCGATCTTCGAGCTTCCTCAATTTGCGGGGCTTCCTTCCATGGCGGTTTCGTTGTCGACGGTCCTTCCTTCCTCGTTCTCGGTGGGTGGCATTAGAAGTAGGAAACCAAAATACTCATAGAATGAGCTTAGGAGAGGAAACATGTGGGGAAACCAAGGGTCCTTCTCGACGGAAATGGGGGTATTCCTTTGAACTCTAATGAAGTCAAGCTGCTCCGCACGCATGTCGGCAATGAAGTCAGGGTCTCCCCAGCGCTGGGCTGATATCCTTTCTAAGATATAATCTTCAAGTGACAGGTCGGTTGGGGTGTCCATCTATAAGAAAATCTTCGTTAGTAACGTTTCGAAAATATATAGTTTTTAGTAAAAATCATAAGGAAAACTTTTTCAGATTTCTACGTTCCACATTCGATCCTTGATTTAAGTCATCATCCAATTGTTCGGGAATTCCCAGCTCGGCGGTACTGCCAATTTCCGCGCCTTGCTTCAATCCGAAGATTGTTTTGACAGAATTCCACCCAATTTGGGACGGTAAACTTGAAAATCAATTCACGTTTGTGCAACGGGCAAAACTAGCTTAAGGTTCTACATGGTTCTACCCATTCTACCCATGGCCGAGGTTTTGAACCTAAAGCTCTGATACCAAACTGTAACGCCCCTAATTTTAGGTACGTTAAGGAAATAATTTATTACAGAAATAAGCGAGTCACTGCTCATTATTACAAAACGGCTCTCATAAGAGCATTTGAAATTCAAAAGACAACAAAAAGGGAACTAAGAAGTCCTATTCTACGGCTCCTCTTGTTCCTCCAACCTAGTGAGTTCTTCGGCTCCGTACGCCTCCAAGGTGAATAGATCGCCCTATTCGTCTATCAAATCTGACATATTATACCGGCGTCGCCACCCATATAATATGCCAGGGTCACCACAAAGGCAACACCATGAGCTACGAAGGCTCAATAGTATAATCCTACTTACTAACATCGATTTCCACATGATAAGTACATAAGCAGGGAATAAAGACAATAATGCTGACATGTTCACATTCGCTTGTAACTATCGTTGGCGTTGACTCATCATTAACCTTTTCATTGTTACCCTTTTTCAAAAACACCTTTTTAACTCACCCAACCTCGATTCCGCCGTTCCGGGCTCTCGAGTATCCTCACAATGGTTCCGCCGCACCGGGTTCCCATTGGCACACACACACACTTACGTAATACCCTTGAAATAGTCATTACGTAGTTTCGAAGATATTTTCCAACCGGGAAAACACAACAACCTTGTTAAACACACCCAAGGTGCCATGTTTCTACTTTCTTGGTTTTCGTGTCACGTTCGCATGCAAGACTCCGCGTGTGGGACTTTTTCATACAACATGCATTCATTCCAAGTTCAAAATAGTATAATAAGAACATCTAAGTCACGTAGCATGCTTGTATACCATAAACAACAGAATCATGCATTTTTACTTTTCAAACAACGATCAAAGTCACTTTCAAACTTTAAGAAAGTAAGTAGAGTTTCACATAGTAAGATTACAACTACTTTACAAAAATAAAGTAAGCTTTTGAAAAGTTAGTAAGGATCACTACCGTTCTCCTAGGCGGTGGTTTGGACGTCGGTTTGATTTCGGCAGCGTAACGGCCCTCGAATTGCTTCGAAAGGAAAAGTTTTGGAATACTTTTCCTAGAAACAACTTCCTAACTACTACTACACTACTTTTAAGATCGTAGGGTGGTTTTGGAAGCGGTTTAGTGGTTTCGCTCAAGAACTCTCAAGAACAAAGTAAGTTCTTGAACTTAGAACAAAGAAAGCTTGAATTCTAGAGAGAAGGAGGAGCTAATTGCTTTGAGGTGTGCTTTTCAAGTGAAGTGTGAGCCTCTATTTATAGGCAAAGGGTTCCCCCTCCCCCAAGATGGCCGGCCCCCTCTCTCTCTCCATTTCCCAATTTTTAAATCAAATCAAATCCAACTTTTATGGAAAAATCAAAGGAAAATCCTAGGTTTGCATGGCTCTGGTGTACCTTGGTGAGATTCTTGAATCAAATGGATGGTTGAGATGGGAATGGTACATGATCAAAGGGTTGAAACAAGTGCAAGGTGTATATTGGAGTACAATAGAGTTAGGATTTTGTTTGGAAGAAAAGAAATCCCAAGGATTTGAAGTACAACCAAAAATCAAGCCAAGATTCACATCAAATCTCCCTCCTTCTCTCCTTCCTCTCTCTCTCCTCACCCTCCTCTCTCTCTCTCGGCCTCTCCCTCTCTCTCTCTCTCGGCCTTCTCTCTCTCTCTCTCTCTTGCAAGGTACATACGTATATATATATGCACACATGTGTCATACAATGGAAGAAAATCAAATA